>JAPYZO010007566.1:0-11409 GCA_030522905.1 Torymus flavipes | reverse complement strand
AAACAATTACTTTAATTTGCCAGGCATGCTTCCATCACCAATAATTCCACCTCCACCAATGCCACCACCAGCTTTTATTTTTACACCTCCAGTAGCTCCCATTTTTCCTCCAGGTACCACATCAGCACCTATACATTATCCAAGTCAAGATCCATCACGAATGGGAACTTGCCAAGGGGTTGGAAAACCATGGCCAGAAGAAAATTAGAAAAAGTTCTAAAAACATTGTGTATATTTATATAATACATATGTACATAAAGTGTGATTGTTCAGAGAACTGGAAGGTATTAAAAAAGTTGATTTCAGCTACTTGAAAAGATATATTTAATAAAATAAACATATGTATACCTAAGGTGTGCTTGTTGAATGCAAAAGTTTGACTGCAAAATGTAAAATTTGTTTTATAAAAATTAGATTGATAGTATTAGAATAATATTACTATAGATTATGTAACTTTGGATTAATAACTATATTGATAATAAAAGTTTTTTCTTTTTAAATTGTTTTGAATTGTAATATTTGTTTAGTAAATAATACTGTGTGACTTTAACGTATATAATTGATATATATGAGTAAAAATTAAGTTAAGCAAAATATTTTGTAGGCTCAATAATGTTCAAAAAAGTTCCCAATTCCCCAATAAATTTTGAAAAACTAATTAATGCTTTATTTAGTATGTTGTGAACTATATAAACAATAATAACAGTCTTTAACTGACATCTGTATAAAAATTAAAAAGAATATAGTACAGGATGTAAATATTGATTTAAAGTTTATTTATCTGTAAAACATCAATTTGTCAAAAATATTATTGGTACATATAGATAATTCAGTTTTCTTACAATGTAGATCGTTTGTTTTCTTACAATTTAGATTAAACAAAATATCACTGGTGGTTATAAAATTATTACATTCTATGTATTTTTATATCTCATAATTTATTATTTTTACCTTGAGTTATACTTCTCAAATCTCAGAAATTTTATTACAAAACGGTAGTATTTATTTTTAGTTCTTACTTTCCTGTTATTGATATAAAAGAGTCTTTATATTTTTCACTACAAGTATATGTTGTAATAGTGAACTGCACCTTAAATAAATTTTTAAATTACCTAATAATTAGTTCATCAAAATTCATAATATTTAAAATATGTAAGTTGTAGTACAAAAATTTTACTAAATAATGAAAGTTCAACAAATTAATCACTTTTTAAAAGTTTTCAATTACTCTTTGCAACAAATTTTTCATTTTTTGTTTGAAGAAAGTGGATCTGGTAATCATTATTTATTAAGATCTATTTTAATAAAACAATATACATAAAGGCACTTTTATATTTTTGGCTCGATTGCACCTAACCATTTACTATTTTGTAGGCAAAAATTTGTACATTCTATTTACTTATTTATAAATAAATTTAATAAAAACTCACTGAATAGAAATAAGAAATATTCATTCTAAATTAACTTTATTCCAAGTATGATAAAAGTTTTTATAGTTTTTCAAGTGACCGTAACATTTACAACTGTAACAGTGACATACAATTTCCAATACACTATATCTTTATTTTTGTATTAATTTAAATATGTGCATGTTATCCTTTTACTTAATTTAACGGAGTATTATAGTCGTATTGTTATTGACTCAGTAAAGTAGACAATTATCAAACAATTAAAAATATTTATTTTAATATTTGCAAAACCAGAGCACCGTTGCTTTTCATAATAATGCTGAATAAGTGTGTGTAAAATAAAAAAAAATATTGGATAGTCACATAAATTTAAACTCATTTAATAATTTATAAAACCTAATAAAAAATACTTTCATTTTTTCATCTAAAATAAGATTTCGTTGTTTGATTATTTCTTCTATAAAGACTACGTCATTTTTGCAGACGTAATTCGTCTACATCAGACTACTCTTCTGAAATTATGAAGATTGTGGCAGAGGAATTATACATACAGGAAAAACTTTATACTATAAATATTTAGATGCAGCTTTTTTATTTACAAATCCTAACTTCCGTTAATATTTTTAACATTGCCATTAGCTAGATGACTGGGCTGTATTTATACTCTATTTTTTACTGTACTCATTAATTTTTCCATAATTTTTAATTAAAATACTATATATCCCAGGGAACTCTTCTGTATAAAAACGTTAACTAAAAACAATAATTTTTCGTATAGGTTTTAAATCTGTAATTTAGTGATAGTTATATTATAATTGATAAATATAAAAATGGGTAAATATAAAAATTTACTATAGATCATAGACACAGCTGTAATGCACAAAAAAATGCTTTTGAAAATTTATTCTTTTTCATTGAATATACTTAATAAAAATGAAATTATATAACTAAAATTATATAGTCTGGATGGGTGAGTATCGAAAAGGTGAACTTTCACTTCGTATTTACAGTAAAATATCCAATTTTGATACTCCGAATAACGTTATTTACTCATGACTTTTTCAACTAATGCATGTAATTAGAATGTTCGTATCGTCGACTGATCCTAAAGAATAATAAAAATATGATCGATATAGTTGCAATCGAATCGTTATTGTCAGAAACGTGATAATTTTTCTGACTCTAAAGTAGATGGTTCATAAGGACGAAAAATAGTAGTTATTTAGACTAACTTCATACTGTTTTTCGCCCTTATGAACCATCTACTTTAGAGTCAGAAAAATTATCACGTTTCTGACAATAACGATTCGATTGCTATACTATATCGATCATATTTTCATTATTCTTCATAATCAGTCGACGATTCGAACATTTTAATTACATGCATTAGTTGAAAAAGTCATGAGTAAATAGTTGAAAAAGTCATGAGTAAATAACGTAATTCGGAGTATCAAAATTGGATATTTTACTGCAAATACGAAGTGAACGTTCGCCTTTTCGATACCCACCCAGTCTGGATTTCTATGTAATGGAAATTTGTGAAAAATTCCGTTATATTAAATTCTAAGTATAAAAAAAAATATATTTTTTTACACTCCGTGCGCGAACTTTACTTTCGCTTTGAGAAAGTTATTTTATCCTCGTGTGGACTTTTCACCCTCGGTTCGCTCGGGCGCAAACATACACACGAGCATAAAATCACTTTTTCGCACTTGTATCGAAAATAACTATTTTCAACTCCAATGTTAAAAAAGATACGCATTTTTATTTTGTAACAAATTCTCGATAAGATTAGTCAAATGAATTTAAATGCTAGCGTTAACAAAAGATTTTATACTAATTATGGGTACATTTTTAGCAAATCTTTGAGTTGATTACGTTATAACAAAATGTACTGATGCAAATTTAAAACATCCAACGGCGTCAGCTCTCAATCCACAATAAAAAATCTATATAATTTACCGCGTATATAAGTATACAATAGATCTCTTATTTCATCAGTGCAGTCAGTGGCTCGCACGCAACGCGACCAAGAATTTTACTATCTTACTAAGCGCGGCATCGCTATGCACAACGACGATGAGGAATTAGGCCGTCATCACGGCAAACTTTTCGTTTCCAAGGGTAAAATTCAGCGCTGTATCAAAGGTCGAGGGACGCGTCGGA
Source organism: Torymus flavipes (assembly GCA_030522905.1). NCBI lineage: Eukaryota > Metazoa > Arthropoda > Insecta > Hymenoptera > Torymidae > Torymus > Torymus flavipes. The sequence goes on along the minus strand of JAPYZO010007566.1, from coordinate 7,834 downwards.
ATCGTGGTGATGATGATGACGAGGATGATGTAGCTGTGGAAGCTGCAGTTGTTGCGGCTGCTTCTGCCGGCGTATCACATCGTTGTCGTCGTCGTCGTCATCGTTGTACAGTAACGGCACTTCTTCCACTGACATATGCACTGCAAACAAAAGCTCTCCTCATGCACACAAGACATTTCTTGTCAGGATTTCTATTTATTTCTGTCTACAGTGAAAGGTAATCAAATGCCGATGAAATTCTCGAAGTTGATTTGGACCACGCGTTTTTCGCTATACACCTGTTTTTATCGAGATAAGTGCAAGTGAGTGTACGAGTTGCATTATTAAACATCCCTAAAATATGTTCCACAATAAAACAATGCTTATAAAAACACTTTCATCAAATCTGTAAAATGACAATACAAAATATTTTTTTCGAAGAATATGAATTTAGAAAGTTACTTTACATGTTCATGCTGTATTTAAATTGTAAAACGCTTCTTATTATATGAAATTAAAGTCATTAAAAATTTAAAGTTTGATACAAAATTGTATATTTTACAAGAACGCCTTAACAAAGTTGTAAATATATTTTTTCTTTCTTTATTTTTAAATAAAGAACAATGTCTTAGAAGAAAATATTGCACGTGTAAAAAAGCTTTTTTTTATTAGAGAATTACGTAACGAATTCCATGGATATTGAAGAAATTAATATTTTATGATTTAAATCTATGTTTAATAGTCTTCCATATTTATAATTATCGTAACATTGGAAATAATTAATAGTGATAGTAGTATAATGGACAGCTAAATATAATTGCAAGAAAAACACTATCTATATAGTTATTATCAGATTATTATTTATAAGGATTTAATCAAACATTTAATCTGCAATATCCCTTTTTAATATTAGTATCATGTCTGCAAGCAATACATATTCATGCAAAATGTATATTAGTTCTAAAGCCAGACTCATAGTTAAATAAAACAAAACCACGAAAGAATCTTTTTGAAAAATTTTGCGTAACATGCATATTATGTACGAGCTCCAAAACAATTTAATATAAAAATATTTTTATAGTAAATCCATGCGATAAAAAATGTTTACGTACCTAATAGGTCGATGAACTACGCGACGTAATATGCAACAAAAGTATACAGGCATTTTTTGTTTCATTTAAATAATGAGGAAAGGATATTTTCATTTATCTTTTAATGAAAAATACTTTTTAATTTGTTTATCGCACAACATGCTTTATTGGAGCTCGTTACCACATCCGATCGCTCGATACTTTATTATACAGCTTGTATATTCTATGCATTATTTTATAAAAGTTTAAAAGATGCTTCGCACCTTGGTTCTAAATATAAACTTAGTTAGCAACAACGTTACAGTATCGTCTTTCAGTTTTCTTTATTTTATTTATTTGTGGTCTACCTAGTTTTGTCGATCGATCGGTTCCAGGAATACTAACCTATTATTTGTAAGATGAGTACTTGTTTTATAGAAAATTAGTATGTACAAGCTGTGAGACAAAACAGTGAAAGATAAAAGGAATAAAAGACAGAAAAGTGTGCGTTTAATTATAGTGAAAAGTAATATTCTTCTCTGAAAATCAAATAGTAGCAAATTGTCGCTAACATTTTCGAGATTTAGACCGTAACTTCCGCAAGAACTAGGCGACGACAGTATGTCTGCAATTATACTGATATCCTACACGCTTCTATTAAAAGTCTTAATATCCAACATTGGTACAATTATTTACACGTTGTTATGCTTTTTTAAGAAAATATGAAGATGCCTTTTTGAGATCATCTTTCTTCCACGAAAACAGAAAAGCAAAAATAGTAATATTTACAAAATGTTCGATTGTGAAAAGTAAGTCGGCTCCTTACGTAAACTAGTTAACACAAATTCTTCAAAACTTAAAGATGCATAAAAAAAGTTCATTGTACTTTTGGCCAGTAAACTAAATAGGAGCGAATAATAATTTATATAGCACAAGATAAGCGAGTTGATTGGAAGCGACTGTAGACCAAAATATAAGACTCGTTTTTCAAACAATAAAAAGATACTTAAAGGATTTCCTAAAAATTTAAAACTATTTTTTCCGAAGGCTCAAAGTGCGTTTCACGATTTTGAGATTCGGTGGACGATGTATTTTATACGAAGCTACGATGGAACGCGTAAGCATTAATCGTGTGAAAAAGATCGTTTGATTTCGTTTCAGGTAAAAATAAGATATCTAATGTTAGATTTTGAAAGTCGCCACCCTCACCAATGATGCTCACTTATCCATTGCAAATAACAGTCTTATTTTAGATTCTTAAAAATGAAAAAAAAAATCATTCACTGGTCATTTAATACGACTTTCATTAATTGATCATGTTGTGATGAAATGAGAGAGCGAATGAGATTTTTGTTTTTGTGCTATTTGATTGGAAAGTGAGCATGATCGATTACAACAATGAATGTACAGTTTTCTTTTGTTATTAAATTTATGTACACGTATCACGATAATTAACGCCTTCATTCTTTTACTCGATTTCATTTTTTCCACTTTTCTACTCTTTTTAAGTGGCGAGTAGTGCATTCATTATTACAATCGTTCCCTAATGTTTTTTTGATAACCTTCTACTTTGAGATCTGGTAGTAATTGTAGTACCATTTTTCTCACTAACACCTTGTGCACTCCCACTGCGTTGATTCTGGTGCAAATGATGATGATCAGCAATAGGTATCCTAAACAATTGTATGTTCAAATGATCGCATATTTCGGTGCAAACTTGTGCGCTATAACGAAGTAAATCAAGGGTAACCCAAATCTGTAACAAAATTTTATTTATTAGTAACTTCATACATTATTACCTAAATTATTATATTTAATATGTTATAAGCCCACCCATTTATAAGTATTTAACAAACAAGTGATCATGGTACCAATAGTAGATAAAAAATATATTATTTTTTGACACTCCGCGCGATAAGTGAAACTTAACGCATGAAGTATAAAAAATAATGTTCAATACACGTGATAATAGTACATTTCGATACTAATGCCTGAAAGTGATTTTATTCTCGTGTGGATGTTTTCCGTCCGAGCGAAGCAAGGAGCGTGTACAAAGCTTGATTTAGGGCGCACGCACGCACAGTTATTAAACATATAAAATATCCAAAATTTTATTTACAAGATTTTCCAAATAAAATAAAAATATATAAAACACTTACAAAACAAAGCCAAAGAACGTAATATTCTTTGATGAAAAAATTGAAGTACTGGTTAAGGAACAGCATAGCTGGTCCTATCAATGAACTATCTAGATACTGCATCTCATTTTTCGTCATGTGAGCAACCTAATAAAAGTTGTAATACATTTTTATATTTCAATAGTATAATTAACTCTCATTTTGAAAATATTTCAAAGCTATATGTTTAATTACATACCACAAGGCGATTTGTCACTTTGGCAGCAACCATTCCAAATGAAAGTATATACAGTGCAGGATGATTTTCATAAACGTTTTCAACACTTTTCCTGTAGATTATATAAGCTGGTACGACAACGAAGCTGAAGGGTATGATAGGCGATAGAACAGATGTTCCCTAGAAAATGTTGGATAATTTCAAATATGCTTATCCATATAAAATTAAAATTATTAATCCACCATAAATTTACAATTATATATTGACATTCATGTTTGTAATAATACAATTTTTTAAAATAAATTTAAATTTTATCGGTCTGTAAAAGATAAATTTATAATGGATTTTTAATAAAAAAAAAAAAAAGAAAAGAAAAAAAAATTAATGCACAAACGTTAATAAGTATTAGAAAACACAGCTTTACATAAATGGTAATACACATATTATCAATTTCTTTGCGCATTTAAAACATTAAAAAAACTTATCTTTAAATGGACAAATAAATTGACGTTATATAACGAGAAATTTTTTTTTATATATATACTATATAGTCTATAGTACGCACAATAAAAAGACAGTTTTAGACAATTTCATGCAAACATGCAGTACTTAGCATCCAAACACTATGCATATTATGGAGTTAAAGCTTACTAATCACGTGAATGTTTACGTAATACGCTAAATCTACACAACTATAAAGCTCATCATAACACACAATAGAAAAGTAAGAATCAAAAAATCATAAAAGAAATAAAAGAAATCAGTACAAAAATCATAGAAAAATTAGATGACAATGAAATGAATGATTGTAAAATATTTGAAGATTTAAACCCATATCTAAATAAATTTGTTTGAATTTTAATTTATGAAATGATACAAAATATGAAAAGATTTTTGTTATATCTCATTGATTGTTGAGAACGCATGTAAATTGTCTCTACAGTCGTAAAAGAAATTGGTAACACAGTGCATCCTGAAGATTGAGCTACAGGGGCTCAGTGAATTGAGTTTGGCTTTTCGTAAAAGACCCGTGTTCGCATGCCGATTTAAGACCTTCATTTTTTTTTCTCGTAAAAATTATTGTATATTATCCTCAATCGAAGATTGTGCCCATAAATTAGGATGCCAACGTCGTCATGAGTGCAGACTTTATAAGGCAAGAGCAAATCCTTTACTCATCATTCTGAACTATAGTATTAGGATATGGGAAAATCAGTACCGGGTCGAATGAATTACTCCTTAATATACGGAGTTAGAACCGTGTCACTAATGGCTGTTATCTTCGATTGAGTACAGAGATATCGTAAGAAGCTACAATAATAAATCCATGGACTCTATACGTATTGCAGTTTCGTAAATTCGCTGTGAAGGACCGCCAAGCTTAAACCTTCAAATAATGGCAACGGCGATAATCCCGAACATAAGATATCAAAACTTTATAATGAAAATCTATTGTACCTTAAGTTTACTCGTTACAGATCACTTTTTTAAAACTATATAATCAATAATTAATTTTATGATAGATATTTTTAATTTTGATTGTTTGATTCGAGGGCCTAAATCAAATCATTAATGATGAAATAAAAAGGAATGCACTATACACATTGATCCTATAATGATGGTACGCTGACTTACTGCAACGGTGGAGCCATTCTTTCCGACACCACCGGCAAGAATGACGGACATGCTGCTGAGTGCAAGCAAAACAGCGACAACCACTGCACCCCATAATGGAAAGATCTTCACCTCTGTGCCAGTGTATGGCAACTATATCGTGAAAAAGCGAAATTTCTCTTTGTTAGTCACGTGATTGATAAATGAATTCACGGGCTCGGTTGTATTCGATATATGCAGGAATGATTTTTGCTAAATGCTAATAGAACAGGTAGTGATATTTTATTTTTCTGATTAAAAAAAAAAACTGTGTCTGCTTCGCAAATTTGAGATTGTTGCAAGATTTGTTGTGTAAAAAAAAAGTAGTATATTTATTTAATTTTAAAATAAAAATTGCAAGTTGATTAAAATGTATAACAAGCATTAAAATTAATTAAAAGGGCAAGGATATATATATTAAATTTTATAATTTTTATTAAAATATTCAATTGTAAGAAAGAAGTTTTTAGAAAAATAAAAAAAATTGATTTCAATGAATATTTATATGTAATACCGAACACTGGGGTCACGCTCTGGTAACGGTAATCATTTGTTTATTTCTATCAATTATTTTCTTTTTTGTGAAAATGTTTACCAGTATTTTTTAAATACTTTTGTGTTATTTGGGGGCGTTTATATGACCCTATAATTTTTACAAGGCTATTATAGCTATTTACCTTGTGCGATGAGCATTATTTTGTCACTATTTTTTGTTTTTGAGTCAACTTACAAAAAATTTGGATAGGTTTGAATCAAAAAAGGTTTGTCTTACTGAGAATTTCTTACAATCCACTGATCTAATTTTTCGTTCATCTCAATAAATCAAATAAAATCGAAGAGGAGAAATAAAGCATTATTAATTATTCTATGTCTAAGCTTCCCATTGGCTAATCAGTTAATCGGAGTGAAATTCATACATATAATAATTTTCAGTTGTAAAATCTATTGATATAAATGAATTGCATCATTAATCTTTTCTCTACACATTTCAAAATAATTCAATATGTTACACAGGGGGTGAAATCCACCCCGCCATTAAAATTGCGACTTCAATAACACTTCTTAATATAATGCTTCAGAAAAAATTGAAAATGTTTTTCGAAGCTTTTAAAATGTTAAGTTGTTGAGGTGGATCGGACCCGGCCCGGTACAGTGAAGGTTACGGTTAACATTTAGCCTAAGCTATATCTAGCCTGATCGGAAAGATCAACTGATTAAACTAGAATTTCAAGAAGGGGTTTAGCTATTTTTTTATGGTATCTACTATAAATCTTAGCGCGAGCTGCGTAATAAATAAACAAGTAACCGATTCTTATATTTGAGGAATATTTTTGTTCCGTAAATGTTTACCTATAAATTTTACGATCAAAATTAGAATTGTTTATAAGTTTTCATAATTTATTTATAAACAATCAGATCTAACTTTGAATACAATTAATTCTTCGATAATTTTGATTGTCAAACTCATCATATGTAAAACCGGATGGAAAATAATAATTTTTTAAGAGAATTTGACTTTAAGTGAATGATATTTACGCTTATACACGTATAACTTTCTTTAAGAAAAAAATTTTTTAAATCTATCTACTCTTGAATAGTATGACTTCTTCTATTCTAGGTTAAAGGAAATAGCAAACGGTCATGCAAAAAACTTATTGTAAGGACTTTTTTCGGAGATAAACTACCTTCATATTTTTATTTAAAGTACTTAATTTTCAGAACTTATCCAGAGATAACACCCTATGTTTCATGGAATTTTAACAGCGTGGTGGAGAGTTGCCATAGTTCTTCTTACGCGCTTTATTTGAGCTGGTCAAAACTGCGTAGACTATGCCGCTAGTTACTCATCAGCATTGAATCACCTTCATCGATTAGTGCATTCGACGTAATATCGTTAATTTTCTGGTATGTAACCTCGATTCGTTAAATATTATCTCTGTTAATCTTTCATTTACTTCTTATTATAAATATCTCTAATTTATATAATTACCAGAGCGACACGGGCTGCATTTACTCTCTTATTCTATACGGCCCGGTTTATTAATTAAATCAATAAATAGATCAATAAAAGAAATTACACGAGGAGAAAGCAAAAGATTCAAATACTCCACAGTAAAACCTCCATATAATTTTTATATATAAATATTCGTAAGTATTTAACAGTAAACATTCCTCACTAAGCTTACTTCTGATGTTCAAAGTCTTTTTCAAAATGTGGCATTGTTATATTATTATTTTATAGTTATTTTAAATGACAAATTATTATATTATTTGTATCATTTTCAACACCAAATAAATCATTTTATAAATAATAAATAAAATAAACAAAAGTAAATTAGGCATGTATTAGTAAAATGTGTGCAAGTCATGCAACTAGTTTAAGTTTACTATAATAATAGTTCAAAATAAGTAATACTTTAGAAACAATTTATTTAGTTACAAATATTACTTTGATTCTAATAAACATATATGTTAGCAATAAATATGAACCACGAGCAAATAGAAACATAGAAGGTTTTTGTTATTTTTTATCATAACTCCATACCAGCAAAGGTAAATTCTCTGTAAGTTTATTTTTAAAATACTCTTTGGAATAATAGGATTTTCATCAATTTTCATTACATAAAAATAATGAAAAATAGATAAGTTAGACAGTAACTAGTTTACTTATGATGAACTAGCAAACATATAACGGATTAAGAAATTTATTTTTAAGACAAATCTGTAATTTTTCAGTTTTTACATCAAGTCTTAAGTCTTCATGCATGAGATTATAT
>JAPYZO010007563.1:0-12012 GCA_030522905.1 Torymus flavipes | reverse complement strand
TTTTTTACACGGGCATTACTTAATTATGTATCCTCGAACCGAGTTAATTTTTATAGGCTAAGAGGGTTCAAAAGTCGATCGAAACTTTAAATTTCTCGTTACACTACATCAGCAGAAAAATAACAACTCTTTCACTTATAAAAAGTAATAAAAATATGTTGTGTATAGTTTGTTAAAAAACAAAAAACCATCATAAAAGAGCAATATTTTTTAATTTTTCAGCAAGAATTTTTGTAAAGGTACTAGCAAACTCAATCGCACTTCGCGCGTACTGTTATGTTTTTGAGGTTATGAATATATTTTTTTATTATGCTTTGACTTTAATTAGTTTAAATGATCGCTAGGATGGTCAGATAGTAATTTTTCAAAGCATGAACAAATTAATCTATTTTATTCTATTTATTCTATTTTTGTTTTAATTAATTAGTTTTAAAATGTTTAAGAATGAAAATTCATTTTCGAGTATTCAAATGTATAGCGGAAATAGCGAATGTTCGAGCCTGTTTCTGAGGACCAATCAGATCAATCTTTAAATGCTTCACAACATCCGGCCATCATTTTTTTAAGAAGGGAAAGCCAGGTAAATTCCATTTTTCTATAACTTTTTTTAAAATCGACATTTTTTAATGAAACACAGCTTAAATTAAAGCTTTTTTTCTTCTTTTATAAACTCTGTGGCCCATTCACATGACTGAAATATTCAAAAAGATATTACTAAAGAAAGAAACACCATTTTTATTGAAAATTGTCCATTTTAAACATAAAATAGCTTGCATTTCGGAAAAAGGCCCATTCATAAAAACCCCGAGACACGTGTCTTATTATTTGTCATAAAGAAATATCTCCTGCAGTTTTAGCAAAATCCAGGACCCGCACCTCTGATCATCTCCTTGTTAGTAGAGACGTATCGTAGACAAGAGGCGCAATCGTTTCAACAACGGATGATTGCTACTGAACAGACACACAACTTCACACGAGTGTGTCTACGGCTCTCTGACTATGATTGAGAAAGTTTGTCCTTGGATGACTTCATGCAGACATCTCGGATAGGCAGTGCCGAATTCAACGACCCTGCATTGGAAAAAAGTTACCTAAAGATAGTGCTTGCTCACATCAAGGGAGGAGCGCGAACTGCCATAAGAAACCAAACAGTTCGAGATTTGGATCATCTAGAATCGCTGTTGTTATCCGCCACTACTCAAACAAAAATATACTCTGATTATGTGAAGCAAATGTGGTCTGCCAAGATGCGGACAGTTGAGTCAGCCAAAGATTTCTACGACCGAGTTGTAGGTTATAAAACGGCAGCCGCAGCCGCCCTCAAAAGAGAATTGCCTCCCACGGCAAACCAGGCCAACGCAGTTGATCATTTGGAGTACCTAGCCATCAACGCGTTTATCGAAGGATTACCAGATGGATGGCGTACCAGCTTCACTGCAGTCGCTCCAACTAGCTTAGAACAAGCGCTAAGTACTGCGGAAGCCCAGGAACGCTACCGAGTTCCGACGGGATCTAACACTACAAAAATCTGTCAACTGCTGCTCCAAATGCAGTGTCGCAACCTACGGAGAGTAGCCAACCTCGGAAGAGTCACAGTAAGTGCAAACGACACTCGAAAAGATACGAATCCAGCTCTGATGAAAGTGAGGACGAGTCTAGCGGCCGCGAGCACTCGAGAAAAGATAGGCGGTAAGGAAACCGCAAGTCCAAACAATCGCAAGTACTTACCACATTCCCCTCGATCGTAGACTTCGCCAGTCCAGACAGTTATCATAGATACATCATGCCATACTATTACGATAGGAATGACACAGCCTTTAGAGAAAGCTACATAGAACAAGGGAGGATAAATGCTCCAGAGCAACTCAGTTATTATCCGAATCATCCATCACCAGGATCGACGGTACGAAGTAGAACACTGCCTCCTTATTTATCACCGACACCATCCCGATCCCGGTCTCCTTACCGAGAAGCTACCAGATACTATCCACCTCAGTATTATCCTTCGCCAACGCTACCTCCATAACCTTACTACTATCCACGAAAACCACCGCAACCACCGCTCCATTATCCGCCGAGGAAAGTCACGCCGAATAGATCCGGAAGTTATCACAAAGCAGGAGATTCTTTAAACTCATCAGGTGCTCAAGAACAGGACGCAGCGACGAGCAATACTGAAACACCGCGTCCTACGGTGAGGTTCGAGGAACCGGGTCGCTTTTCTATATCCACCCCGGGGGCGTCGCACCAACGATACGAGTAAAAACCGATAGCATGGCAGGAGGTACTGGTATATTTTTAATAGATACAGCTGCAGATGCTAATGCAGTAAAAATTGGCGTACTTACCGCATCTGTCCCGATAGATTCATCACACATATTAGAAAGAACTGGCATTTCTACTAACCCTGTCAAAATACTATGCATAGCAGAGATAAAGATTTTTGATAAATATCATAAGTTTCATGTTTTATCTCCGACTACCCCAATTTTACAGGATGCCATTCCAGGAGTCCCGTTTTTGAGAAAACTCGCATCTGTTACAGCTTGGAAGTATTAATACTGGATTCGACCTACAGATCCTATTCCGTTCTGCAACAGATCACCACAGGATCTAGATGCAGAGCAAGGACTATTCCAAAAGATCACCGGGAACAAGATAAGGGTATGTACTATACAGTCTACTACACTCTACCGGAGACTTCCGGCAAATTCAAGAAGGCCATTGAACATTCCCGTTAGCCACATATCACCAACCAGCGAAGGTTATCTAGCCCAAATACCAACATCTCAAGGAATATATATCGGCGAAGCAGCTGTTACCTACAACTGTGGCTGCTGCTACGTAATGGCGATTAATACGTGCAGTCATGAAGTTAATATAGAAATGCCACCACGACAGTTGCAGCCTTTTTGATGTGGAGATGTCGGAAGATTTCTTCGATTCGGACAGTGATACGCCTGACGGGCCTCCAGTCATGGAGAGGATAGAACACATATGCGAAAGATTATATAGAGAACATCACGATGGCCAAGCTACACAGAAAATCAGAAGGATTGTAGAAAAGTATCATCACCGTTTCTTATTAAAGGGAGATCCACCACCCCGCATGCATGTAATAAAGCATCATATCAATACAGTCGATGATCGACCCATATTTACTAAGCAATATAGATATCCACCAGCACTCCACCAAGAAGTAAGAGAACAGGTTGACAAACTTCTAAAAGATAATGTTATTCAACCTTGTGAGTCTCCATATAACAGCCGTTTATGGATTGTTCCGAAGAAGCCCGGACCAGACGGACAGAAGAAATATCGTTTAGTAATCGACTATCGGAAACTTAACGAGAAAACGATTCCGGACGCTTATCCTCTACCCTACATAACAGAGATTGTGGAACAAGTAGGAGGAGCCAAATACTTTTCTGTTTTTGATCTGGCCAGTGGATTCCATCAGATTAGAATGGAGCCGAAAGACAGACAGAAGACCGCTTTTAGCACACCGTCACTACGAATACGTTTATATGCCCTTCGGACTAAATAATGCACCGCCGACGTTTCAACGTCTCATGGGCCATGTTCTAATAGGAATGCAAGGTACGGAACTTTTCGTATATCTGGATGATATCATAATATATGCCAAGACCCGTGAAGAACACGAGGATAAATTGCTTCGTACATACGAATGCCTATCAAAGGCAGGACTACGTTTGCAAATCGATAAGTGCGAATTTCTAACTGCAGAAGTTACGTATTTAGGACACAGAATCGGATCGTACGGAGTCCGACCTGACCCAGGAAAAGTGACCGCCGCAGCAAACTTTCCAGTTCCAAAAAGTGTAACGCATATTCGGCAATTCTAGGGGCTGGCTGATTACTACTGACGATTCATACTCGATTTTGCAAGCAAAGCACGTCCACTCAATCGCCTCACTCACAAAGGAAGGATTTTTAAATGGACCGAAGAAGAACAAAGGAGCTTCCAGCTATTAAAGGACGCACTGTGTGATTCACCCGTATTGGTATGCGCAGATCTAAATAAACCTTTTATCTTGACTACAGATGCATCGAATGAAACCATCCGGGCCGTGCTGAGTCAAGAGGATCCGCCAAACGCTCATCCGATCGCATATATATCTCGCAATCTCAGTAAAAGGAAGCTCAACTATTCAACCACTGAAAAGGAGTATTTAGCTATCATAGCTGCGGTCCAGTATTTCAGACATTATTTTTATGGTCACAAAATCCCGAGGGTTCCGAAAAAGATAGCGACTCGAGTTCTGAAGAGGAAGCGAATAAAATCATGATAGAGAGTAAGGATTGCATAGAAGACGACGCACTAAAAGTCTCCATCAGACACGTTAAAATCAATGATTCATCATCTTCATCTTCCGAAAGTAACTTGTTACCTCTTTTTCAGTCTACTATGCGACGGTCGGTAGTACCAGATGACCAGCCTGCGAAAACCGATGAACAAGGTATGCAACCAACCAATTTTAGTCCCAAGGGCAAACGTCAGTTCCTCAAGGAATGGAATGCGACTAGCCTATGGTGGGATTCGTACAACCAGCAAACCAATGAATCAGAAAATAACCAACAATCTATCGAGGAGCCAGAAGTCACTCTTGAAGACTCGAATTCACCACCGGTGATAGACGAGGATGTCGAGTTGCAGTTTTCGTTGAAGTTTGAGTTGAAGTAATACAATCATGGAGAAGGGAAACCCTTTTAGTCGCGGACATAAATCAAGTACCGCCTACATCGGGACTCTCGTCAACCAAGACTGAGACACGACCGCTTGCACGTTCTACCCCATTTCCAACAACCCCAGCTGTCGACAATTCAACAGGAAGATAGCAGGGTATAAGAGACCGTTGGACCGAGGTAAAATCAACCTGAACTAGAATCAGCACTTTCAACATGTGAGAAGCCTACGGAAAAGTCCGGAATTTTTGTACATGACACGTTTTTAACAGATACTTTGGACCTAGATATGAATGGATCGGTAAGAAAGGCACCTAATCCGAACGCATTCAGGTTAGTCCCTACTCGAGGGAATCTTACGTATTTGAAAGATAATTGGGTACATTTTCTTACTGAGGATCTGAGTCTTGATTCTGATAACAATCTAGTTTTGTTAGATCTCGAAGCTATTAGTCAAAATGAAATATCAAAATTTAATCCTCGAGTAGGTGAAGTAATAGTTACATCATATCGAAATCGCAACATATTTAGTCCAGTAATATCAGCGAGTCATACAGAAGCAATAACACCCAAAAATTTAGCTACTTGCCTAAAAACATTGAAAAATAAGTTGCGCAATCTATATATACATTCCCTACGCATAGGAAAGTGCGGCAAAATCCCAGATAGTATTCCAAAGGGAGTTTTGAACGAAGGACAAAGGAAATTTTTAGGTGGATTAGATTTGACTATCACCGTGTCTTCGGGTGCTTGTAGACCAATACCGGAGGAAGAACGAAAACGGGTCATTCAGGATCATCATGTCAGCTTATTTGGGGGACATCGAGGCATGGAGAAAACGTATAGACGCATACGAGAATGGTTTTATTGGAAAAGCATGAAGCAGGAAATACATGACTATGTGAAGACATGTGAAATTTGTCAAATGCAAAAGCTAACCCGTGTTCAGACGAAGGAACCAATGGTGATTACTGACACGCCCAGTGAGCCATTTGCAAAAATAGCCACAGTAGGACCACTGCCTATAACCACGTTAAGTAATCAACATATTCTTACCATGCCTACTATCAAAATTTTCTATTGCAGTGTCAATTCCAAATATCAAAGCAAAAACGATAGTCGATGCATTAGACCGTCACTTTATCGCCCAATATGGAATACCAAGAATCATTCTAAGTGATAGAGGACGAAGTTTTAAAAACAAATTAGTAGAAGAATTGTCCAGATTCTTCGGATTTAAGCTCGTATCCACAACTGCCTACCATCCGCCGTCGAATGGATCATTAGAGCGAAGTCACGCGCTACTAGCCGATTTCATTAGAAGTTATGCAAGTGATAAAAGTGACTGGGATAGAGTCATTGCGTTCGCGATTCAGGAATACAATACTTCTATTCACTCCGCTACAGGATTTACTCCCTATGAAGTCATCTATGGTCGAAAGGCTCGAAATCCAACTAAATTAGCAGACGAATTCCCTTTACAAACCTATGGATCGTATGTTTGCGATCTAGTGAAGAATCTCATAAATATTAGAAATGTTGCAAGGGAAAACATAATATCTGCTAAGCATCGGAGTAAGGAATATTATGATAGAAAAGCCAGGCTACAACACCTAGAAGTAGGAATGGTCGTGTATGTACTAAAAGATCTCAGAAAAGGAAAACTAGATCGGTTTTATAACGGAAAATTTATAATAAGAGAAGTTAGAGATAAAAAAAAATGTTGTAGTAGAGGCTGAGAATGGAAAACAAATATTCAAACACAAAGATAAAGTTAAGCAATGTTACATATAAACTCCATTTTGTTACAGGAAGCCGAGATAATTCTATTTTTGGTGCTAGTACAAACCACACAAACCAGAGGATAAGACCCATACTCGATCACGCCTCTACCAGGAAATCCAGGAATCTATTATGAAGCCCATGGAGAAGCTAGGTTCATTCATTCGTATTGGAATATTATTACATCATTAGACTGTAGGAGCCTGAGCCAGCCTATGGAATGGAAGGAAACTCAGATGTACGCAGCATTGAGGAGCTGCATAGAAGCAGTGGGACATGAATGCCATGACGTCATCCCTCTCGAATCCTTAAGGAAACAACTTAAATAATTCAAATCATTACAAGAAGACCTGCTCCAGTACTTTACACCGCCCTCTATGGACGGACAAAGTGTACAACCTCTTCCGCATTCTATCTCAAAGCGAGGAGCACCATTCGAATTCATTGGTTGGACTTACAATAAACTTTTTGCAACCATGGACGCAGGCGACCGTGACAATCTCATGGGAGAGATTGAGCATCTGTACGACACACAAAAAAACATATCTCTCCTACCTGAACAATAGACGCATATAGTGCGCTCGAATTTTGATACGATACGTCAACAAATGACGAATGAAGAAGGAAAAATGCAAACCTACCATCATGAGCTCCACGTACTTGAGAAAACTCAAAATTTCATAAATAGCGAAACTCTTTCGAGAATAATCGAGAATTTCGTAGAGTGGTCACGGCAATTTGAAGAATCATTAGATCTCTGCGTTTTCTCTTATAAGGTCTTGTGTAAATCAACGTTATTGAATTTACTGCACAAGGTAATCTGCATCCATTATTATTCTCTCATGAACAAGTTTAACAGATTTTAACTAACATTAAACAATTAAAAACCCAACATTTGCTTCCTTGGGAAAACTCTGAGGTGACACCAGAAAGGCTTTTTATTAACAGATGAAGCCTATTTACAGAAATGACAGAATCACGAAGCCATACGTCTATGTAATCCTGAGTATCCAATAATGGAAGAAGGGGACAAGTTACATTGCGAGTATTTCCCCCTGGCGAAACCAACAAAATCAGCTATACAAGCATGCAACATCGCATTGTATGATGACACCACGCCTTATTGGAAAACATTAGCTACTAGAGGAGAATGGTTATATTCCATAGCAGGTCTATTAAATGCCAATATAGTATGAGATGAAGCCCGACAAGCAAAAATTAAACTCAATGGGACTGGTATACTCAGCCTTAAGGGCGAATGTGTAGCATAAACGGCAGATATCACATTATTTGGAACTCCCATGGAAGAGGTCTCTGAGACATTTGTTTACAACTTTGAAAATCCGCTAAACTTTTCATTATTTTTGCCAAAGTATAACTTCTCAGTCGACGACCGTGGATCAGCTATCCTCGACGAAGAATCTGCAGAGCAAGTACAGGCCTGGGCCTCCACCAACGATATACTTTCATTGGAAGATATCGAACGTTAATTTCATCAACTAGCCATGCAACGAAGAACGCAAGACACAATGAAGGCCTATATAGCCACCGGGTTTGTTGGAAACATCGTAATAATAATAATGTTGTACGCGTGAGCCCGATGTTATTTTTACAAAACAAAAAATAGAATGGTCATTCCTTTGTATAAGAAACCAAAATCAACAGATTTTTCATTAGAACGGAGGAATCCTCTCAGCCGAAGTCATCGAGTGTGTAGCTTAAGTACTGAAAATGTGACTTGGTAAATGTATCAAAACAAAATAAACATGAAATTCTATTCATTGCTTTTACTCTCAATAATAAATGATACACCAAAATAATTCTAAATGGAAAATCGCATAAAAATCTTTTTTTTTCCTAGTTAAATCTCAAATATAAAATTATATATATTTATTATTTCACCACTTGGATAATAAACTCCATTTACTCTTACATTAAAACTGAACGCGTATATGTTATACACACGATATATGAAACCCCTGTAATTACTCACACACCCAAGCGCTAGCGTAAGATACATCGGGTATGTTCCGACGTGCACTTACTCACACATCGAAGCTGGACGGTACCGTACACTGGCATATGCAATACACAGATTGGACTGCGCTTCGACGTGCGATTACTAATACATTGAAGGCATATACAGGCATATACGATACATGAAGAACGTGAATTTACTCACACACCTAGACTCCGTATATGTGAGAAAAGATCTGTAGCACGTTATATACATTACTTTAAATGTATATAGCATAATAAGAATGACATTACTATTCCGGATATAAATATTAATAATTTAAATAAAGGTACATTTATAAACGATTCTCGAATTATTTATGATAAATAAATAATTAATTTGTATTTGGAAATAATAAGAAAATTTGTGATTATTTATCCAATATTGTAAAAAAATTATATTCTAAATTATTAATAATTAACGCATTTAAATAAATTATTAGAAACATTATTCTGAAGTTTGAAAATCATATATAGTTATTAATAATTTAAAATAATTTTTTTTTGTGTCAATTTATTAGGAACAATAATGTAATGTTATAATTATACTACCAAAAAAATTACATTACCCAAGCATTGACTTATAAAACATTTTAGGAATCTAAAGAGCAAAGGAACGCAATCAAATGTTAATGAACGCTGTTCGAAATAGCTCGAACGAAAACTCATGACGCGCGATGTTTCGACAGAGCAACGACGGACGCTCGATACACGTGCTACGACACGACAGAATGATGATACACTTCGTGGTTGCGTACGTACTAGGCGCTGACTTAACTTACTCATTGGTTGCCTACATACTAGAAGGCGACAAATCTTTCTCAACGGGTTGCCTATATGACGGCGATATCTATCTATCAGCATCTATACCTACAACGACATATAACGAATATACATTAATTTAATATGAACATTTAGAAGAATATGTGAATGTATATGTAATTTTGATGTTTCTTGTCTAAATTCGTTATCTATATACATACATATATTCCATATATAAAATCTGTACTACACTCATTTCCCGGGGCGGCAATGGACGAAAGGGGGGAGGTGTGATATCCGTCGTCACTAAGTATGTCACCAAAAAATATTGCAATCATTTGTCGCAATCGAAATCGACACACTAATGTATAATATCGTACGATAATATCAAATCGCGGTCGCCTTCAGCACTCCTGTTAGCGCTTACCGTAATCGACGCGTTACACTTATATCATCTTTTCATCTTTTCGTCGGGTATAAAACCGCGCGAACGCGAGGAGAAAAAAGTTACTCTTGGCTTCCTCTGGCGCGCCACTGCATAGTCGACTTGTGTGGATAACTACCGGATACTCGAGGACCCGCTGCAGGATTTCAGCGTCACGAGCCTCCAATTCAAGATCCCAACAACCGAGACCTAGATTGTAAGTCTACGCTAAAAGCTTCCTTGCATCAAGTATTGCATCAACAGCGTAACTTTAAAATATATTTATATATAATTCAATTATTTGTATGCTACAAACTTAATGCATAATAAATAAGTTAAATTAATGCATAATAAGTTAAATTAATGCATATTAAATTAATGCATAATAAGTTAAATTAATGCATAATAAGTTAAATTAATGCATAATAAGTTAAATTAATGCATAATAAGTTAAATTAATGCATAATAAATAAGAATTATTTAAACTCAAGTTTTCATTTCTTAATCCTAGACAGTAGGAGCTCTCGAGCGCGGTTAAGACTCCCAGGACACACAACCTTATTAATTTTAAATACACCCAATTCCGGGCGTAACAATTATTTTCTCTGAAAACAAACACCAGCACTGGCTTGATACTGGCTTTATTCTGACTCATCTAATAAAAAGTCTAACATTATAATAATAACCTTCAATTCATTCAGGTGGGGGCCCCAAGAAAAAAAGAGATTTTTGTATTATTATTAGAAACAAATTCTTTTAATTTCCGCGTAATGTCATTTAAGATTATATTTATAACGAATAATAATATAAACATATCATTCTACGAGACACTTAATACCTTCAAAAAATTGTCATGCATAATGAAATAAAACTGCATACATCAATTTTTTTTTAATTTTTCTTTTAATAGCTTTGTCTTATATAAAACAAGCTGTGACTTAAAGGGGTCAGACACCTTTAAAATGACGGAAAATTTATTTTTTTTTTACATATTTCACTAAAAAAATACTTGTACAATATGTCCCAAATTGATTTGAAGCACTATCTATTTTTGTTTTGAGAATGTACACAAAACACTGATAAAGGTTTTTATTTGTTTTTGTGTAAATTACATTTTTCCCCTTGTATAGATAATATTATTGATTTCTACTATTCTTTTTGTTCATTTTTCGGTTTTTAATATATTTAAAATTTTCATTCTACATATGTGTATATAAATATAATACTTTAAAAAATCCAAAAATAATATTATGAACATTAATATAAAGATAAAAAATAAATAATATAATTTATAGGCGGTATTTTTGACAAAAATGAAAATTTAAATTTTAAAGTTATAGTAGTGAAGTTGGCACCGTAACAACCTGACTTATCGCCGACAGCCTGCACTTACACCTTTATTGGAACTAGACATAATTTTAACCTATAGAAAATTAGTCCACAAGCAATGTAAACATGCACAGCTGTCATTTTATATAAACACTGTGGTATCAGCATCAGAACCTTTTTTATACAAAGTGTTGTTCTGAGTTTTCATTTTGTTTCCAACGGATTTGAGAATAATCATTTAGTATATTATAATACATGAAGGTATATTAAATAAGGTTTTAAAAATGTTTCGATAATACAAGTTACATTTGAATTAAAGTTTTAGAATAGTATATTGTGTACCAAGGGCGCAAAGTGGGCTTTTTTAGACCAAGTGTGAAGTTTGCAGAACGAGTCGAAGGCGAGCAAGCACGAGCCGAAGGCGAGTGCGTTTTTCGAGCCGAAGACGAGTACTGCAACCACACGAGGTCAAAAAGCCCACTTAGCCCTTGGTGCACACCATATTTTTTGTAACACAAGTATTGTTTTTCGCGTTTTTTTTACAAAAAACGAAGCTTATTGGCAGCGGGCAAAAAAAAACTTTTTTTGCCCTCTGCTGCACCGGAGCGGGCAAAAAAAACTTTTTTGGCCCGCTGCTGCGCCGGAGTGGGAAAAAAAAACTTTTTTTTTGCCCGCTACGATGAGCAGCGGGCAAAAAAAAGTTTTTCTTGCCCGCCGGTCTATAAACTTTCAGCTCGCATAATAGGTCATAAAAATGCCAAAAACGTGCTTGTGTGACAAAAATAGCTTTTTAGTACTTAAGCTTTTATTGGAAACTTTCTATTTAAAAATAGCAAGGATTGATATTAAACAAAAATTAAGTCTCTACTGACTATTACAAAAAACATTTAGTGAACAGATTTAAATCAACTTTTAAAGGAAGCGAAAGATATGCTATTGTGCAGAAAAACATTATAGAACCTTCGCTTCTGCCAGAAAGCTACCATTATCAA
>JAPYZO010007558.1:0-13070 GCA_030522905.1 Torymus flavipes | reverse complement strand
CCTTCGCGCGCAACTTCCGCCTCTTATTCTATCTGTCCTCTCCCTGCGCCGCCTTGCAGACGAAACTTCTTCCGCTCGCGGAACAGTCCGTATATATATATGATCTCAAACCGAGAGCCCGACGAAACTTGCGAACCCTATACGCAGACTGCGCGCCGAGTGCAATTTTCGGTCGTATAGCGATGGCGGTGGCGGCAACATCATCGACGCCCACGCGGCGTCGTGGCGATAAAACCAAAGGGTTTCCCTCGATCATCGCCGAGGGCAATATAATCGGATATACCCACCAGCGCAGAGAAATTCACGTTGTTCGCTTGTGCGAAATTAGCGGATAAGGGACCATAAAAAGTATAGCTGAGGGATAAGACGAATGTATGTGTCGAGCGGAAAATTATTGTTGGTGTGGATCGAGTTAACAGCGCCACGAGATGGATGAGCTGGTTATACACTTTCGATTCTGTGGCCGCGTGGAGAGCGAAAAGAGTAGTCGATGAAAGCAAGTTTGCCGAGAGTTGAGCGGTTTGTTTGAGTTCGCAAAGATTGGGCCAAGTTAGGTGGTGAGGTTTTTTGCGACGCAGTCCTCGTATAGAGTCTCCTCGATTAGTTTTTTCTGCTATGTATTCTTGTGATTGAAGTCGTGAACAGTGGTGACGTATATCATAGGTGGCTCTTTGTCATCGTTAAGTATAACTTGTGCGAGAAATCTTGTAGGATGAAATGGAATATAGAAGGAATTGAATTTGAGTTGTACAAGATTTTCTTTTGTATACTTCATCATATATTTTTGATTGATTTATTATGTATATAATATACATCATACTTATTATTGTTAGAAGAAAGTTGGAAGAACCGTTTAAGGGATTTTCTATAGAAATGGATCGAAAAAGATAATTCTTTGACATCAAGTATATATACATATGTGCACAGATTGTTTAACCTTATATCAGTTGTTACGTATGGGAGGACATATAATTTTATATTTAGAAATTTAATAATCCATCGATAAGCACATGTTTTTTTTTATGTAATAATTTTAAAATTAACTGTACTTTATGTATCTTAAAAACATTTCAATGTAAACTCATATATTTATCTTAAAGTGTCATTTGTAAACCAATCTCTCAAATTTGAAAGTTTTTATAGAATATAATAATATTATTAAGAAATTAAATTGATGAACAACCTTTTTGAACAAATTTTTATTTGCGTAGAAGATATTAAAAACAATGATGAAATTTGACATTGTAAAACATAACAATTAGAAAATAGAAAATAATTTCTTAAATATTAAAGTACATTGATGAACAGTAATAAATATTTCTTGTTTAACACAGTTAATAATTGTTATACATGCGCTATTTAATGCTAAGCAATAGCATGGCAAAGAAGCTTTTTGACAAATTCGGATGCGACACTAGTAAATCTAAAAACGCCTGATTAACGGCAAAGATCTCTTTATTGTCTTGGACAATCTTAAACGCCTTCAATTTAACATCTTCCAAATTGTATTTGGCGCATAGCTCCAAAATTGACACGATCCTGTCGGTTGTCAGGTCACGACAAAGAAAATCAATATAACTTTGTTCCTTCACCATGTTTCCTTCATGCTTCCTGACAAACGTCGCGACGCTGTTTCTTAAACTTTCCAGCTCGTAAACTCTAGCGAGGTCCAAGATCTGGACGGCGTTCTCGCAACTCAAATTAAAAACGAAATACTCTTCGCATTTCGCTCTCAAATCAATGATTTGATATTTGTTCGCAACTTGAAACAATTCCTGCGAGAGCTCAGCCATTTTCGTTGTCTTGCCGGTGTAGATGTAGTTCAACATCTCCTCGATTACCTCGGCGTGGGTGTCATCGATTCTTACTAAGCCATTTTCGGCCTCTACCATGCCGCTGGTGAACATCGCCTTGAACACGTTGCTTTTCGATTCAAGCACCAACCTGTGTACTGCGAAAATCTTACCGCCGACGAGCAGCGATACGTCGCTGTAGTTACCTCCGCGATTTAGAAGCATCTCCCCGATACTGTTGCTGAATGAAGGTTCATTTACGGGCTCTGTTGCATCGTGAAAACGACTTATACTGCACCGAATTTGATCCGGAAATTCAGATGACGCATCATGCAGAGTCGTGCTTTTAATGGACATGGTGTTGTCACTTCTTTTCTCTTCGTGGGTAAATACATTTGCGTAATACACACGATGCATATCATATTTTAAAATTTCAAACTTTATGGCATAGACGTAGTCTTGAGATATTTCGTGTAAATTGTTATCAAAATTTAAATCTAGAATAAAATCTATAAAATTGTCTTTCTCATGATCGTAATAATCACTAGTAATAAGAGGATAATTTTGTACAACAAATTTCAATGTAAGTGTTTCGTGGGGTTCTGCCTCTAAACTGACTTTTTGAGAAAATGGCGCTATCGTGAAATTGTACTTATCGTTATGAACTGGATTAGCGCCGAGGGGAATCATAAATAACGTTTCTCTCCCATGATGTATGGGAGCCGAGGTGGGAGCCTTGTGCAGGTCCAACTGCTCGTTCTGTTTTTTTAATGCCATTCTGCGAAATTTAATTTGTAACTATTCAATAGCCGTGACTGCGAGTAATATAACTTTCTCGAAGAACGATCGCAGACTGAACTAAATGCAAATTTTCGAGGTTACATGCTCTATAACATAGCCAGAATAAAACAATAAAATTCGACGAGAAGAAACAAAGGCTAATAAATTTCGAACGTTTTTCAACTGCTATATTCATTAGCTAAAATAATGATCTGCAATATTTCATTACTTTAAAATTTCAGTTTAAAATTTTTAATTATTCATATTTAAGTTATAGCGATAGGGATAAATGTTTTTGTGATATAAAATTTTTTTTGTAACATAAATAACATTTAAATAATAGTCTAATTGTCGTGTTATTATATTAAGATGAATATTCGAATATTACTTTTTCGATTTTTTTATTTGTCTCAAAATGATTTTATGTAACTAAAAACAAAAAAACAAATAGAATCGTGTCTATGAGCTACTAACAAGGGGAGGGGATAATGGAAACGTATTTTAATGGTACTTTAAAAGTCGATTTCTGGTACCTAAAAATGACGCCCAATCTGCTCAGTGCTTATAATTTCATCAAATGTACCTGATTTCGTTAAAAAAAATCCTTTCTCTTCTATTGACTCTCACCTGGCAAGTATTTATAATAAGTACAAATATGATCAGAAAAGATTATGAAAATAATCAAATTTAAGATAAGAGTATACGTACACTTGAACACCACGTAAAATTACAAAACATGATCAAAATCTTAAAAATTATGTAAACTTGCCTATTTTTTTAAATTATTTTTTGCGATTTTCAAATGCGCATAACTTTGCACTCTTTTTATCTACTTTAATTTTTTATTGCGAAAAATTTGTTGACACTTATAAGAGCTTATAAATTGGCTAATCATCAGTTGTTGAATTTCCATAAGAAAAAAATCACGTGCGGTTGAAACTGCGTCACAATACCGTTTTTCCGTGTACCAAATTTTTTTTTCGTCTACTGTATGACCTATATTAGAGTTAGGGCCAACTTTTCGTATAGAATTCACTTCGCCAACGTAACAATCCCAACAATCCGCGAACCGACCTGTCGATCCCTCAATCCCTCACCTACATGTACTCCACATTCGTATATTTTCTGTTCGTCACCAACTCACGTGCATATACACAACAACGTCGCGTCTTATCGATTCTCAACCTATGCGCATACAACTGGGTTAATCGCCAGCGTGCACGTAACACAACGCACGCTTCTTGAAGAGGGCGGAGAGGGAGGAACGCAGCAGGTGTAAGTACGGGGGTGCGAGGTTTCGTGCACAAACGGGCGCGTGTCCTTCGTTGCCCGGCTTTTTTGCTCTCAAGGATCGCGCTGATTGTGCTGCGGCGACAGGTGCCCGCTCGCTTGACCTCTCGCGTTATAAGAGAGGCTTTTATGTTTCGTGTATAACAGAGAGCGAGTGAAAGACAATGAGGTGGAGCCTTGGGGAAAATTATAGTGCGCGCGCGTTATGGGGAATTGAAATTTATTGATATTAAGTAATGCGCGAGATTTAATGAGAGAAAGAAGGGATCTGGTGTTTCCCGAAGGTAGCGAAGTGGTTTAATGATGTCAATTAAAATTCCTTTTTGCAAAAACAGCACTCGGGTAAGTGACCGAGCCGCCTGTCAGCTTCGTCGTTATAATTTGTCAATGCGTTTAATTTTTTGGAATGATTTTAATGTGAAGAATTTTCGTATACTACGTTTATATTTAATGATATTGTATAATTGCGCAACACAATGTATTTTTTCTTGAAATAATGTTAAACAACGCGATATAGTATTGTCATAAAAAAATGACCCAAAACATTTTAACAGTAGGTAGCTCGTTATCCCCGTAACCCGACGCCTGCTCTCACTTTGACCTGCGATCGAATCTTCCTCCTCGCATCTCTCTCGAGGACGATGACGACGATGCTCGTATTATACGCGAAACGCGATAGTCCGCAATTACCTTTACATCACATAACAGCGATCCGTCGCCGCGGGAGTGTAGCCGCGGCGATTATAAACGCGCTCGCGTCGCGCGGAAACCCGAGAGAGAGAGGGGGAGATTTGCATAAACGCTTCGTTGGCAATACTTACGCGGTGCTACCGTCGGGCTCATTATCGACGACAACGCGCAATCGCTCCTGTAATTACGCCAAGTTTTATGGGATTGTAATTGGCGGTGATCGTGCGGCCTGGGTTGTGTTTTTTTCGGAGAGAAGAGAAGAGAAAAGGTAGATATAGGGTGAATCAGTTGGGAATGAAGCGAGGTGCGATGTATCTCGTCATACAAGTGTAAATTGAAACGGCAATTATGCCGGTTTGATTTGTTGATCGGTGCAAAGTTTTTGTGTAAGTATGGGGTTAGCGAATGGTTTGAAGTTCACAGGAGCTGTACACTTTAATTAAAAGGCGACTGAAAAATCCCACGTATTACTGACGATTCCGAGGACACAATATTTTAAACAAAAATACCTGTCATAATGTAGTTTCAAAATAAAAAAAAAAAAATAAGGCGCGAAGGAGAGGTAGTTTGTCAAAATTTAATTTAAAGTACAAGGTTTTGTAATTCAGCATTGAAGCTTCATAATTCGATTAATTTGAAGTATATATTAAAAAAATGTTATTAATCCATAACACACCATTTTTAAACCTGCAATTCGCCAACTTTTGACTATAAGGAACAAAGAAAGTCTTCAATCATCTTTGCACCCACGCCGAAAATAACTTACTTGCGCAGAATATCTATACGTACAAATTTTTCAACCTTCGCCAATCACAAGCGTATCAAAACACGACTATCTCTCTTAAAACGCACAAGACAGTGCCACGCGCTAATTTATTACGCGGGCGACGCTCCGAAACGAAGAAACGTTTCCACGATCCTCGCACAGCTGCGAGTGAAAGCATCGGCGGAAGATAATCCGGGGTAGAATCAATCATCATGCCGTTCTCGCGGGGGCGGAGGCTCTCTCTCTCTCTCGAGATCGGAGATGATTAATCCCTTCGACGTCGGTGGGAAGGGCCGAGAACGAAACGAGAAAGAAATAAGCTGATTAAGCAATTACGGAACGCAGCCGCGCGCGCCCGGCTCTCGATTGACTTTTAATGTATACGCACGCGCGCCATTCGATTCTCGCGGCTTCTCGATTCATTATGGTATTATAGGTGTAGACGGAGAAGAAGGGGGATGAATAAGAGAGTTTCGGAATTAATGAAGAAGGGCGGAGGAAGGACGACTCCAATAACTGCTAGAGATTTTTAATTGGTGGATGCTCAATTTGCAACTGCAATTTTCGCTCTTTTATATGCGAAGCTATAATACTCGTTTTTCCCACATACATCATTAGCATGCGTTGAAACACTGTATAAAACGCGGTTGTAAACCAGGAAGTAAATCGCCTCGAGTCAATGTTGACTCGGGGTATATATATACACACTTCCGGAATTGAACGGGGAATTTACACGCAAATCATCTCGATAAATGCGTGCGCCAGTAGTAAACGTTTTTAGGGGCTAATTCGCAAGACACAATAAAACGCGCTCGCGTGATTGGACAGTGTTACGGTTACCTCGTAAAGCTTTTATTGGAAAGCTGTGTGTATGTGTGCTGGTATATAAATCAGACGTATTACGTAAATACACTTTGAGAGGGGGAAAGAAAAGTTCGTTTATTCAACTACACAGTCGCGGGGATGAATCTTAAATCTGCCGATTTGGCCGCAACTCCAGCGAACTTTGGCACTTCCGCTCATTACGAAGTTCGACGATCGAGGAGATCGTTATCCCAGCAAACACTCGGCCGTCCAATTGATTGGAACGATATCATTCTTCGGTAACGGCAAACTTTTGTTATACATGTCGTTGGAGAATAGAAAGAATTGCGCTGGAGCATGGCAGCTTGAACGCGTCACACTCTTCCGTTAATAAAAACCTAAATTAAATCGGTCGCAATAAAGATCCCGACACACGACGACCCATTAATACAAAATTGAAAACTCAAGAGCCCTCGGGTTATCCCGCCTGTTGTAAACCTCGTCGACAAATGGATACTAAAAAAGAGCCGTTCCACTTGTACATCACACCCACGCGAACTTATACGAACACACGTGTATATGTATATATATGTATAACGTATACATAATACAAAAATCGGTATGCGGGTCGCGCGATATAATCGCAAATCTCGCGATTACTATCGCATCGTGGATTAGCGCGACTCCTGCTGCTGCTTCTCTTGGCGCTTGTGCGGACGGGTGTAAGCCGATGATCCGGGTTTACGGGCCGCGTGAAAATTGCACTTGGCTCCGTGTATGGCGAGCGCTGGCTTGCGGAGTGTACGTGGGCGAGAGGGTTTGTCCGATGGTTGTTTGGAGTGGCTGGCAGAAAATTAAGAATGAAAGAGGGCCGGAGGGGTGAAGAAAAGTAAGTGGTGTGTGAATAATTAAGGAGTAGTGGACTATACTGAATGTATACGGAGAGAATTCGCCGGTACATATTAGGTTGAATATCGGATATACATGCGGGATAATTAATGTGGTTAGAAAAAAAAAAAAATTAAAGTGCGAGGACGATGTAAATTGTATGGTTTCATCACAAAAATTAAATATTATTATAGTGCTGTAAAATTAATGTCAATTTTGTTAATCGTTCCGATTGTCTCTAATTGTCTCTGGTTTACCGAATGTTTATGGCAATTTTTACCGCAAAATGTTCTCTTCGATATATGTTTGTTGTAAAATTTCATAAAAGAATAGATAGGCATGAATAATAATCATAATGTTCAGTTGTTAGAGTTTTAAGTAATCGTTCTTCAAAGTCATTACATTGTTTTTGTTCTTGAAGCTCTCTAAAGAAATATTATAATTTACGTTATAAGAATGATTAGGTACTCAACGAAATTCTTCAGCCCAATTGCAAGAAATATATATGGTATTGAAATGGAAATCCTAATTTTCGCTCCAATTATGAAGCGGGTGTTGAGTGAGAGAAAAATCGAAGTGAAATAGAGTGGTAAATTTGAGTAATTTGAAAGTAATAGCCGGTATTTTAGGCGAGCGTAAAAACGAGGGATTATATTAACTGCAATTTTCGCCATTAGGATAAGTACCTTAGCGAATGGACTAAAAATAGATGCAATTTTTCCTCAAATATTATGCCTTTTTAAAAGCACTAAATATATATATTCTTTATACGTAAACTTCACCACATCCTCCTTTTTTTTGCAAA
Source organism: Torymus flavipes (assembly GCA_030522905.1). Taxonomy (NCBI): domain Eukaryota; kingdom Metazoa; phylum Arthropoda; class Insecta; order Hymenoptera; family Torymidae; genus Torymus; species Torymus flavipes. Next base: position 5,254 of record JAPYZO010007558.1, on the reverse strand, counting down.
CTAAATAATGTATCAAAATGCATTTTATATCAAAACGGAATCTATAGAAGATTTTTCTAGATTAAGCAACTTCTCTTGACTTTCATCTTGACCACTCGATCCGCTGGAAACTATTAACATCCCAACAAATCGCTCTGTATCACCAAGCAACTACCCAATCTTGCCCCTCATCTCTCTCTCTTTCCTTGCGTATATATACGAATTCTCGAAGAAATATTTTCTATAAATAAACCCCCGCTGTGTGCTTCGCGGGCCAAGAATTAGAAAGGAAAAGGCGGAACAAGGAAGAAACGAGGAAATATATAGAGAGCGCGCGCGCTCGTACGGGTATATAGACGTGCCGCGAATGCCAGCCGCCGAAATTAAGTAGATCACTTTCTCGAGCGAGCGAGAAAGAATTATATGAACGGAGGCGCGCGCGGGAGTTTCGGCGATTCGCGCAAAACGATTGCCACAGCGCCCAGAGAGCAGAGTATAGAACAACGCGCCGGTGAAAGTATATACATACATATATATATATATATACAAGTGCGCGCACGCCGATCATTTGCATTGGCACGTGAGCCAGGAGAGTAAGTAATTTACGGGCGGGATCGACGAGAGCGCGCGAGGACGTATCGATCGGCGTGATTAAATCGTAAACGATCGGCTCGCGTAATTAATTGAGACGCGTATGCGCGTACGTGAGGGCATTACGGAGATAGGGAGATATGTAATATAAAGGGGGCGAGTTTTTGGGGTGCAATTTTGAGGTTCTGATCGATTAATCGGGAATGGTATACGCGGAAGTTTGGAAATTGCAGGGTAAATAACGGTGTGTAATGTATATTGATTGAATAAGAAGTTACTGGCGCGCGGCGTTCTTTAAATATAGCGCCTGCTGGCTAAAAATATGTGGAACGACTGTATCGCGTGTGCCTATAAATTTTTTTTTTTTTCGTACAAAATTCTATATTTATAGTCCAAGCTCGGTCTTAAGCGTCTTTTGTTTATTTTACATACCGCGAACGTTTCGTAAAAACACCATTTTTCAATTAATATACACAGCTTCTCGCGAGATTAATCGTGTATTTTGTCTCCCGAAAATTTTCGTACAACAAAATTCTTCGACCCCAACCGCAAATAAATAATTCAATTTCAATGAACATCGATAATCCGAAAACTCACCACAGCGCTGATCCGGATTTTGACGAATATATACATAGTAGGTATTTGGAAAGTCCGAATCGAGACGTACATAGTATATACGGTTTGACTTTTTTGCGAGCGCACGCGGACTTTGAGAAATCGAGAAGTGGAGAAGGAAAAATCCGAAAGAGCGCGAGCTCAATCACGCAAAGTGGTATTGGAAATTGTTTTGAGCGGATTTGCAAAAGTGTATGTAGTATATACGCGTGTGTTCTGAGAGAGAAGAAGTCGATTTTGAGAAATTGAAGAATAAATGGCCTGGCAATTTCGGTTTGACAATAATTTTCGCGGTAGTTTCTTAAAGCTGCGGTGGCGCGAGAAGATTGAGGATCGAAATTACGCATGCAAATTACTTAATTGTGTTATGGGAATTAAGAAGCACGCGAGGTGAAAAAAATTTTAAATTTATAACGTCGCGTATAAATGGTGTAATTATTAAAATGCACGATGCAGGTCAGAATAATTTTTTATATACGTAAAATGTGTAAGATTATTTTTCCTCCATGCTCTTTGTTGTGATACACATACGCCATGCTTAACTTATTACCCATATATAATGTATAATTAACATGCAGATTTGATAATGATATACTTTAACAAATCACATTCAATCTTAAGATCGCATCTATTTAATAGATAAATAAATGTCAATTATCTCTATACGTTAAAATTCGCATAATTTCATGGGAAAAAAATAGTAAGTCGAGTGTATAATTTATTATACCTTCGGTAAAAAATGTGAATAGATTCGTCGCGCGAGAAATACCGCTCTAACGGCCAAATTTATTGACTGGGAAAAGTCGCGGCGCGACATTCTAGTTCACATTTCTTTCGCCGCTCTCGGCACTAAACAAACGTGTTTGTCCAAGTTAAAATTATATTGACATAGTTCGAGAGAGGTATATCCCCGTCCATTAAGCAAATACCCGTCGTATACAACAGCCAATTCTATTTACGAGAACTCGATAATTAGTTCCCGTCGAATCCAAAAAGAAAACCCACTACGGGCTTCCGCATCGCACACACCAAATTGCTTTATCACCAGCACGCGCGTGTGAGCGCATGATACCTATACCCACTCTCTTCTCGTTCTTTTTTCGAACTTAGTCAGATTTGATATACCCGCCGTGGAAATAAATCTTACGAAGAGAGCGAGCGTGGGAGCGAAGAAAAGCATCGAGCGCAAATCCAGAAAACTCTTGCGTAACGCCTTAAATCAAAGCCAGCGCGTATTATATATAGAGACCGAAAGTCCGGGTTACCCGTTTGATCCTATCCAATTTGTCTGTCGATCGCGGTGTGTTTCGTTTCGCGAACAACTTTTTTTCTTCGTTTGCGCGACGACGAGGAGAATATATAGATCGAGCTCTTCGGGTATTTATACAGGGAAAATAAGAGGGAGAAGAAACAAAATCAATCCACCCGCGCGTCAGATCGGATGTGCCGCGTCTTCGTATTTGGATGAGATTAGGTGGACGAGTGAAGCCGCCACGCGATTATGTTCTAAGGTCGATCGCAGCTCGAGCTTTGCACGCCCGTGTGAGAATTCGATCGGGATGGTCCGAGATTGGCATGATTTTTGATATGAGGAAGACGGAAATATGGCGGTACGGTGTATGTTGATTTGACGATTGTTTATTTTATATATTTTGGTAATTGGCTGTTAACGCGTTAATTTAAAAAGTTTATTTCGTAATACTTTGAAATTCCCTTTTTCTTGATATTATCAGATAATTATAAGAGTTTTTTATTAATTTTTATTAATTTTATTAATTTTTATTAATTTTTATTAATTTTTTTTAATTATACCAAAAAGTAGATATACTGTACCTAGATTTAGTATTTGTATCATTTACTATATTTCTCTGAGATACAGTGTATAGTGTTTATCGCAAAAATACATAATAATAACTATACGATTTTCATAATTAAATCACACAGGTACTCTTCTTACATTATACATTTTCGTTTTTCATTCATCTATTTCGATCAGAATAAAAACATTTTCCAACTAAAGATACATTGCTGCACAATAACTCCACATGTTGACTATAGCCACATTTCATAAATTAAATATAATGAATATACGTGTCGGGCTAATACTCGGAAGCCATTATCACTTAATACCCCCTCACCCTTTTCCCCCCCCCCCCCCCCCCGAAAAAGCCCATTTCGCGGAAACCTATTAATTTCCTTAATAATCGCGCATAAGCGCCTCTTAATACCCTCTATTTACACAAGCAGCGACGTTTACAAATGATTATCCCCTTCTGCACGTCATCCACTCCCTCAAACTTTCGGACAAAGCGACTTTGTATATACATACACGCGTACTCCTCGCTTTTATACACACACGACAGGAAAAATCAATCGACTTTATCTCGTTCCTCCGATCGTCGCCGCCGTCTCGCCTTATTCGGAAAAATTATACGAACGCCCGACGTATTACGCCGGATTGCAAAGTTCCTCCGTCGCTCTGTGTTTTCTCCGGGGATCGTTCGTCGTACACACATACACATTCACGCGAGAGATTCCTTTTTTGCCCCAATTAAGTTTTCCCTGGCTTTTCTTTCTCTCTTCTCTCTCCCGCGTTTGGTTTTTGCGTTCTCGTGTAAACGCGATACTTAATTCCCGCGCTTGCACGTGGTCTCGAAAATTAGTCGACGATTAATAAAGAATGTATGCACGTACGCGTGTATATATAACGGTCGAGGTAAAGGTAAAAAGTTTGGGTAATGAGAAATATGTTTGTTGAATAAAGGCGATCGTCGTTTTATCGGTGTTTTATATTATATCCTGCGCATACAAATATTTGCCCGCGAGTGAAAATTAACACGTGCAGTCTTATAAGTGAATACTTATGTAACGTACCGCGAAAAATACTTTTGCAGATTATCGATTAGCACTAAATGAAAGTATAAGATTCCGTTGATAGCCATAAAACGCTCGTTTTATTAAATGCATTTAAAAATTTCGAAGGAAATTTAATTGATTTCTATCTAATGGCCGAATGTGTTCTCGTAGCAACACACCGCAGGCAACATCCTTTTTTTTCAAAATACCAAAATGGAGTTTGTGTACACCACTCTGTGTATGTACAATTCCGCGAACCGATGAATTTATTTAATTGGTTACATATGTCCCGCTCTTAATTTTCTTGCTGCTGACTTGAATCGCTCGTCGATCCTAATGCCCCACGAAGTTTTAATCGCAATGGCTGCAACAAGTCCATTCTAATTTACAAAACGCACACACATCGAACGTTCCTTTCTACCTACAGTTGCATTAATAAAATGCACCCGAAGCCCTGATTAATCCTCTTTCCCTCAGCTACATATATCGCATGTAATTCAGCCGCCGCGCCGCTTGTTCATAACCATAAATCCCCGACTTTTATATCTCCCTCTTCTTCTCCTCGTGACTCAGAGAGAGCGAGTTGTCGACGACATAACACGCGCGAAAAATCACGTAAGCCCCGCGATTTCTCGCGCTCGCACGTCAGACATCACCCGGGAAATAAACTCCGCGCGAGACGCTATATTTATTAGGGGAGGGTGATAGGGCTTTGGCATTGTTTTTAATATACGGCAGAGCTGGCTCATTAGGTGGATCGATCATATTTTATTTATGATTTATCCCCGCGGTGATCGGCTCACGTATACGTCGCCGCGGTGCTAATGGGACGCGGAGGAGAGACGACATATATTTTGTTGTTTCTCGCCGGGTAAGTCGCAAGATTATTGGCTCGCGTGTGAACGCGGTCTCGTATAAATATGGCGCGAAGATATAGGAGGAAGGATGAATGGGGGCTGAGGAGGAATAACGAGGAGATGAAGCGCGTATATATATGGAGTTGAGTAGCATATTTTCAGAGGAGGAGGTATATAAGTGTTAGCGTATGATTGTTACTTGAATTTTTATAGTCAATCTTGTTGAAGTGATAAGGAATTGATTGTTGTATTGTGAGAACTTTCGGTAGTACAAAATAATTGTTATATGTAAAGATTTTGTGGACCAAAATTTGAACTAAATAGTTTATGGAATTAATAAGTGGTAATATGTACTA
>JAPYZO010007557.1:0-14166 GCA_030522905.1 Torymus flavipes | reverse complement strand
CTTTATGTATTTCTTGCAATCAGGTAAAGTAAATAAAAGTGATGAAAATCTTATCAATTTTTCAAAATTTTCAATCTTGCAACACCCAAAAAACTATATATAATGCAAAAGCACAAAATCACAATGTTCACTTCCAAAATTACTGTAAAGAAGACAACCTGTAAATAATACCGCACAATGCAACATCAAAAACGATTTATCTATGTACAAAGCAAAGTTACACTGAAAACAATCCACACGATACATATGTATCCGACGCGAAATTCAACACTCGCGTATCAAACTCGTCTTCAAGCTGAATCAGCAAAATCATTTCATCATTGGACACACTCACGCTCAATTTCCATTGTCACCAATTGACCACCCACACACACACACACACATCCCATGAGAGCACCGCGACCAAGCAAATCATTATCACACACGCATATATTTCACGAGCGAAACTTATACATGTTACGGGTTTGAAAAGTTTCGCTCAATCGATTTTTACGATGAATCACTGAAAAAATTTTCTCTATTGGTGAATGAAAACAACAAAAGGTGCGAATTGCGTGCGTTATCGGGTACGTTTAATTTTGCAGAAATCAAGTTTCAACAAATTCGACGCCCTCACCAAGAAGTCGCAGACTGTGTTACACGTGCGCTCCGTGGATGCCGGCAAAGTGCAGCAGCAACTGAATTCCGTAAGTTCATGCATTATGTTATATTATTTAAAAACTAAGTTTAGAAAGAACAGTTGTCTAAAGCTAAAGTAAGTTTAATAAGAACAGTTCTCTAAAGCTAATGTAATTTTAATGAGAATAGTTCTCTAGTTCTATAAAAGCTTATTCTTTAAGTTTTTTTCTTGTGAAATCTCTTAAAAACAATCGTTTGCCATTGCGTAAAAATGTATAATTTAAGAGATTTTACATGTGAAAACGTTAAAGAATAAGGGACGCAGGGAGAATAAAACGAGTAAATAAATGACTAGTTTTCTGATACATAGATTCACTAGTTATCTGTTTAAACGTGATTGACAAAATCTAAAAAAAATAGGTCGCGCGAAAGTAGTTTAATACTTTTCACGTCAATAAATGTCAGAAGTAGATTGAAAAAAACGTTCTCCACTTATGGCCAATTCCAATCAAACTAGGTTATTGGCTATTCTAAAAATCATGTGAATTTCCATTAGAAACTGAAAAAACACAAATTCATTTCACTGAGTGATTTAAATGCAATCAACTCGTAGATTCTGAGAAAAATGAATTAGTACAACATCCGTGCTTTACGAAAAAGCAACAGCATCATCTAGGATTGCCATCATCGACACATCCTATATACAATTACCATCACCGTGTTTTCTTCCCCGCATCAAAACGTCATTGCTAACCTCATTGTCCGACCATAGCAGCACCAATCAATACCCAACTAATTCCGCGACACAGCTTTTTCCACGCGCGTCGCCCTCCTGCCGGAATGCGCACTTGGCGAGAAGAAAAACCCACCACCGGCTCGTCCTCGTAAATATCAACTTGCTGGCTAATTCATTGAGTCTTTTTGCCCGGCCCGGAAGCTCGTCCGTGCACTCGTAAAGCACTCTCGGAAGCCCCGTGCGCGCGCGCGGATATTACCATTCGGCCGACGTATTAAATGCGCTCGTGATGGTAAAGTATAATAAAAAGCCCTCGGTGGCAGGTACTGTTACCGTCGTCGTTGTGCGCGCGTGCGCGGAGTTCTTGCGTCGCGGTTACCGGATTCGCGCGACGATTTAATTTGTAGCGAGCGGAGAGACGACGATTGCCTCGTCATTTTTGCGCGATTGAGTATTGATGCGCGCGCGCAGGTTTTGCGTTGGGATGCCGGCGCGTTGTTGTATAGCTGCAATACTGTGGCGTTTGAACTGTGTCGTTTTTTTTGTAACTGTAAACGCGGTTGGGAAGCGGGGATGGGTTAAGTGAGTTATTGTGGTGGCTTTTGATGTAAAGGAGGTGGAAAGGAGAAGTTTGTCTGTGAGGCTGCGGTCATTTTTGTGTGCTTTGAGGATTGGGTCGTCAAAGACGATGAATTTGGGCGATGAGGATCAGCATAAATTAATTATGTTTGATGGTATCTCGTGGCTTTGTTTTGATGAATTAAAAGTAGTTGGTTCATCTCATTACCTAAATTGAAATACATCAACCATTAAAAACCATTTTTATGGTACTTCACTCTTCAGTAGATTATTGTTTTCTCGTAAGATGATTCAAATTCAACGAACTGAAATGTGGGTTTGCAAAAAGTATGTAACATATAATGCAATAAATTAAATTAATTTAACATTATCAGTTAATTTAAAGTGCTCATATGTTACTTTTCAATAGACAAAAAAATCGCAAACATTGATTCTAAGTAATGTATTTTCCAAGCTAACATTATTCAACTCCATTTAAACCGGAATCATTCTAAAAAATGAAAAAGTAAAAATCTCACGCATAAAAATGCAAACCGCCTTTAATCAAACACTGAAGCACCTCAATAAAAACACACTTCCCATTTGCGAACAATAAGCTCTCATACAGTAGTCTTCCGCCTCGAAGCCCTCGTTAGTCTCTAACGTCTCTCTAAGAACACCGCCGCCGCCTCTATATACACCAACAGAACAGTTTTCTATCATCTCCGCCGCGATAAATTCATAAACCTCTCCGCGTCCATAAAAATACCACTACTCTTCTCCCCTTGCTCTCTCCTATATCGCATTCCAGCGCGCGCGCGTGCAATTGATTAATCGAAACGCGGAGCCGCGCGGCGACAAGGCAGCTCCTCTCCCGCGATATAACCCTCGTAAATCCGCGCGACGCTCTTCCCGGAACCGCTGCTGCGACGCGCGCGGAAAAATCGTCATCGTTCCGTTCCAATCCGCCCGTATTATATACCGTTCACCGCCGACGCCGTGGCAAACTGGTTCTCTCCCCCCGGCGTTGCGTTCGCCTTTAATAAATTCGTAATCGGCTCTCTCTGTGTAACGAGGCGGCCCGGTGGTTCCCGTTGTCGCCGTGAGTTTTTCTCGCTGTGTGTGTAGGTTATTATTGATCCAATAAGCTGCAGGTTGCGGTTGTGCGTATAAGTGAGAGGAGGTGATAATGAGGGAATGCGGCGACGAGTATAGTTTTTTGGCACTTTTTGAGGAATGATGTGGAAATTTAATTAGGATGGCGAGTTTTCAAATGTACCGGAAGCTTTATATATAGCAGAGAAAATATTACTTATTGAAAAATAGTGGAACTGCGTCATGATAGTTTTTATTTATTAAGTATGAGCTTTAATGAACCGCAATTAAATATGATATCCGAAGTTTTCAAAGATTTAACGACTAGAATGTGCGTTTCTAATCAGCTGGTATATTTACATACTCAAACAGTTATAATGTAGATTCCGTAGCTTTCGCGAATAAATCGCGAACTTTACGGCACAATTTCGAAAATTCACTGCAATTTCCTGCGATACACTTTGCCAATAACATAATACACTTATATCAATTTCCAACGTCCGAGGTAACAATCGCGCAACCTTAACAGTTTAGCTATCGGGGTCAGGTACATCGTGTGTCCAGTGGTCATCCGCGTTTAAATTGGAAACACGTAATGTCAGCTTCCACACGCGAAATGAACGATCTGGCTCGCTACAAAGTTGTAATTGAACTGGCTGCTATATAAACCGCGCATATAGTGTAAATTAGTTCGATTTATGAGCTACGGCAAATGAACTCAAAATTAATTTGCAAACTACTTTGCCCGCGTTACCGTTTGGCCTCCATTTGCTGAAAATTACTTCGGTAATAGATTCAAAGGAAATGAATATTGTATATACGAAGAGAATATTAAAATTTATAACATGGGTGTATCGTTGAAGTATCGTAAAGCAGGATATGTCGTCCTTTGCACGTATACGCCATGCCATGCATACGTAAAAAAAGCTTGAAAATTTCAGAGCCGCTTTTCATTGTTTTAGTACGCACTTCAAACTTAAATATTTAGCTTGAAACCTGTCAATTAAATTTCACGCACTTGCCGCTTATTATTCACTTAGGGTACTTAACGCACGCGATCCCCGCCACTTCTTGTTTCCACTTTTTGCCCTCAAATTCTAACACTTCACGTTTAATTCAAACCACGCTTTGCTGTATACTTAAAAACCACGAAATTCCATGTACGCTTAAATATTTGCCGATATAATATTATGCAGATGAATTGCGCGCGTTCGTTATGAATTTACTTTGCCAGGCCGACGTTATAATATTTAATAACTGAGCTTAACCATCGTGAATCGAATCCGCATTCTTCGCGTGCACTTCCAAAAGGGAGGACTAGACGATGAGACTAGTTGATTTTTTGCCAAAATTTTAATATCCTCTCGCTCTCTTTTTCTCTCCCGCCCACTTTTCTTGGAAGATCGCCCGGTTGGATTCTCAAGGATTCTTTAAATGGTGCCGGATGCACAGTTTTGTTTACTCGCGTTGTTCCCTTTGCAAAGTGCTGCATTGGAATTTTAGACAATATTGCTGCATACGTGATTATTACGCGGTTGATTCGATTGTTGTTCGAAAATATGCAAATGATCAAAAAGTATCGGCAGCTCGCCAGCTGATTTAAAAAAAAAAGAAAACAAAACTATCGAGCTGGTATAAAGGGAAGCGAAAGAGCGGAATTGCCAAGCACGTTTTCCCCTTCAAAAATGTGAGATGAATTTTTGATGCAATTACGAAGTTGTATAATAATAAAACTACACTGAGAGTTACTTTTTCGGACGATATCGACAAAATTTTGAATAAAAAGTGTTATTGTGCACTTTATCACAATAAATTAAAAATTTTATAATTTTAAATTTATCATAAAATAAAGTATTTACGTATTGAAGTACGTTGCATACCTATTCACATCGGAATTTCCGTTGTTGCCCTCTATCTAATTAAAAAATCTCATTTTGCCGTAAATTCTACTTCATATAAATTAAAATAAATCCAAAAAATTCGATGAAATTTCCTGGGAGGAAGTAAGAGGCAAATAAAATAAACATTATTACAATTTTAAAGATACGCACGCGATAGATCACAGAAGCACGTTTTATCTTGTTATTTGCATAAAGGAAAGGATATTTATAGCGTTCGAGTTGTACCGTGAAATAAGAGCGTAAAAACCTTTGATCTGTAATGCATCTTATTTTTAAAATTCCAAAATTGTGGCAAGCCAAGCAATTTTTTCAAACTTTCCTCGTTCGTGAAAGAAACCGATATACCGCAACGGAACCAGTTTTTGGTCAGCACTCAATTTTCAGTCACTTTTGAGTAAAAATCGTTCGATTTAAACAGCTTCAGAATAAAAAAGATCTTTATGTTATAAAAAGAAGTGACCCAAAATCCGTTTGTGCTAATTATATTTTTCAATAATCACACTGAAAAGAAAAATTTTTTTATTCGATTCTGACTTCGCACAACCTTACGATTATACGCGTTATTTATTTGTTAACAATCGATTTATAACAATAATTAACCTTTAATTTAGTTAATAAATAATTAAATATTTCCATCTATTGAAGCGAAAAAGCACATGTAAAAAAATAATAGATACGTATCAATATATAGTCAAAGCAATACGTGATAGTTTATCTTTGAAGATTCGTGAATAATCTTATTTCTTATATACTAAGATAACTTGAAATTTAGATAATACCCTAACAATGAGTCATATTTGATAAATTTGAAAGTCGTGAATCATAGGTACATCATTACATGCCTAATCCGGTTACCAATTAACCCAGACCTTTAAAAAAAAAAGATCATTCGAACCCCAAACCTTCTCAACCACAATACACCCAAGAACTAAATCAACCCACACCGTCACCTTTCTCGGTTACAGGTATCGCAGAATGGCGACGCGAACCCGAATTGCCGCAGCTGCGGCAAGGTCGTCTTCCAGATGGAGCAGACAAAGGCCGAGAGCCTCGTCTGGCACAAGAACTGCTTCCGGTGCGTGCAGTGCGGCAAGCAGCTGAACGTCGACAGCTACGAGAGCCACGAGGCGACGCTCTACTGCAAGCCCCACTTCAAGGAGCTCTTCCAGCCGAAACCCGTCGAGGAGAGCGACCAGCCCAGTGAGTATACTTGGCTCTGCGTCTGCGTCCACACTATTATCATGTTTATGTACACAATGTATGTGTCTGGTGGAATGCCAATCGCTGAAGAGCGATTGTTTCTTTTTCTCCGGGATATAGGGGTTGTGCGGATATATGTGTATATATGGTTCTGAGAAGATTGGTGGGAATTTTGTGAAATTACGGGAACTCGAGGAATATTGAGAGGTTAAAGAATTATACTTTTACTCGGAAAGTGGGTCGATTAATGGCATATGGCTGATCAAAATTATATCGATCGTTATTGGATGTCCTGAAAAGGAAATTATTGTTAACATTAACATAGTGACCTAAATTCGAGAAACCAGTCGGGAATTTTATTTCCACTACGAGAATGTTACTCGCCAAACGTGTCACTTTTTACTTGCGCTGTGATTATCTCTACATTCTATTTTTCAGTTATAAATTTATATTGAAAGCGGTGGAATTCGGCGTATTCCGCGCGTTTGACATTGCGGTATAATAACAGTAAATTAATTATTAATTATGTGACCGACATGTCTCAATTTGCTTTTATCCTTCTTTCACTTATAATAAAGTAACCGTTCTGAAGATTCCTCAAGTTGCTGCAAATTTATGTACTGATTTTCGTTATCAAGTGTTGATATAATAGTAAAATTATTAATGTATCGCATATACAAATCGAATTGTTTTATATTTACATTTACCTTTTTCTGACATCAAAGAAGTATTCTTTCTTTAATGATAGATTAACAATTCTAAAAGATTTTCTTCTTCGGAAAGCGATATAACATAATGTTCAATTTAAAATTGTAAAAAAATTCTCAAACTTATCAACATTTAACTACTAAAAGCACTCAAAAACATTTTAATCCCGCTTCTTAAAAGCTTTAAGAAAAAAGCCTTACAACTGTATTCTCAACTCGGCCCAATAAAATTTCATCGAGGCATCTCCGTCACCAAAAACCAACAAAAGTTCAATCCACCGCGATTCTTTCTTTCGCCATTTCGCGCAAAAGCTCTTGGCACAAACGTCGAAACCACTCCGCCCTCACGCGCTTGCGCGAGCGAGCAAACGTCAAAGCGCAGCAGCAGCAGCGGATGCCAATATACGGGCCGTGACATTGAAGCGCTGAGTCAGCGCGCGGGAAAGCGGAAGCCGTGCGAGCGAGAGAGATTTTCCGTGTTTACGCGAGTTGATTCAAGGGTGACTTTTGTATAATATCGATGCCGGAGATGAGAGATAGTGTAAATGTTTTGAGAGGAGGAGAAGGAGAAGGAGATGGGTATTTTTAGGATAATGGAGACGTTGGTGCTGCGGGTGCCGTGGGACGGGGAGATGATGAATTTTGTTTTCGGTGGGGATGAAGATGTTTTTAGAGTGAGCGGGTATGTTCAGGGTTAAATGGTTTGTGTTGGTAATGTTGTTTAAGGGGAAAATGATTTATCTTAACTTTCGTCTTGTTTTGGGGAACATCATATGTGAATTAAAAAAAATGTATAAATCAAAAGTAATTATGTTACAAGTAATGACGCAATTGTAATAATTTATTTTACCACAAGTTTTAATAGTTTCAAAACGCATTATGGCTATAAATAAATTTTTAAATCATAAAAATAACTACTTTAAATTGAAAAATGCACGTGTCGACATTATCGAAAGTAAAGTTTGGGATATATGTTGAGTAACTTGTGCGTTTATCGCCACTAAAATATAATAATTTTTCTGGAACATATATTTACTATAACTAGAAAACTTATACTCGTTATCTATACGTGCTTTAATTATAATTTAATTATAAATAGTTACATATAGTTAAACAGTGTTGTAAGTGTAATAATTAAGAAATATAGAACTACTTTTCTTTTAAATATTCACAAAATTGAAATGACTATACACAATTTCTTACAAGTATTGCATACCTCTAGCACATACAACGAAATCGAACGAATTTCAAACTCTTTTTACTACAATTGAAAAATACACGTAAACACTCCACAAAGAATCCAGTAACCGTGCCTACAAACACCATACACGCAAACATGTACTCAATCTCTGTAAATCCATTGTAGTGCGTCCCCGAAAGCCAGAAATGATCATACGCGAGAACCAGCCAAAAGAGTTGCCACCCGACGTGGTCAGAGGTAAATCCTCGAGTGGCTTGCAGACTTTTTACGATGTTGTTTTTTTTTGTTTACTACTACTCATTTCTGTTGACGTTTTTTTTTCTTTTGATGGACTCTTTTTAACGAATGAGCTACTTGAGTTTTTCTTTCTTTTTTTGGTCTATACTCACGCGACGATTTTCTTTTGCATGGTACTGTACATGTTTTATTTTGTTGCATTCATGTGTTGTTAAAAGACTGAATGAAAATAATTTTTTAATACAATATTGACTATACTTGAGTTTTTAGAGGTAATGTTTTTAATTTAATGAGATAATAGTTATAACAAGTTTATTACAACTATACATTATTTATCGTTTAGATCGTAACATACACAGATATGCATTTGAAATGATTAAGTTTTTTATGAACCAAGTAGCTTATCATTAAAATTTTCGTATTACTTACTCGATGTGAGATCGCGGTTCACTTGCATCATAAAACAATTAAAACAAACCAAATTAATAATACGATTACAATGGTATGTTTAACAAAAACTAACAGTTCGGTGTGTAAATTGTGAATTTTTGATCTACGTTTAACAAATGTTTGGCTTTTGAAAATGTCTATGGTATACTAAGAATAATATTCGAATCAAAGAAACTTTTATACATAATATAGTGTTTACGAAATTTGATAAATTGTAAATAAACTGTTGTCGTACGGAAAGTGTGAAAATCTAAATAGTACGTAATTCAATTTGAGAAGAATTGGACATTTTACGTATTTGTCTGCATTAATGACTCTTCATCTGATACAACCCAGATGTACATGCAGTAAAATTTTTTTTTCCAAGTTAGGTACACGACAGAAAAAATAAGATATCTTTACCGTTCGAAACACGAGATTTAATAAAGTTTTACAAGCATATACTTTAACAACATTAAGAAATAATCGAATTCACAACACTTAATCAGAAGATATTAACACGAGCTTTTACTGCAACAATAACACCTTGTTCTAATGAACTCATCATCACACAAATTTATTATCGCCACACTCATCTACAATACAACAATGCATCATAATTGACCGATAATTTGAGCATCGACTAAACCAACTAAAAAAATAAAGCCCTGTAACGCGTTTTCTGACCGATGACTAACAAGCTCTGCCATGGATTCTTGCAGCGTCGGACAAGCCGGACCTGGGGCTGGAGGAGCTATCCTCGCTCAACGTCAAGTCGCGCTTCCAGGTCTTCGAGAAGGCCAACAACGAGGCGAATGACATCGAGCGCTCGCCGTCGCAGGTCGCGGTCAAGAGGTCGCCCAGCATTCTCAGCAAACTCGCCAAGTGAGTGTTATATGTATACCTAATAGATTTCGATAGGTTTGTTATGAAAAATTGCATTGATCAGTTTTGTTAGAAATATATTGCCTTCAGAATTAAAAGAATATTGAAAGATTTAAGGAACAACCGCGGAGAATTTTTAATATTATTCTTCAAAAGAGCTTTTAAGAAGATTATAAATTAAAACATATGAAAGCTATATTTATTTATTCTTCAAGCCTATCTAAAATGATAGTGTATTATTTATTAGTAATCTGAAAGATATTTTGTAAGCGTAAATGTATTTCTTATATAAAAATTAAATATGAAAAATCTCTTAATGCCTTACATTACGAAACTTCTCTTTCAAAAATATTTTTAATGTAAGAAAAATTTACGACTAAGAATCTTTTTACGAAATCATAAGTAAGTAGTTGAAAGATTTAAAACATCTTAAAAAATTCTTTCATTATTCTGTAATGCTAAAAGTTGTATTTTTACGCATGTATGATTATTTTAATCCTCTTTCCTTTATCCATATTTCTTAATTTGATCTATCTTTTAATATAGAAAAAAAAGGAATTCAATTTGCAACAGCTGTATATATTTACACCCGTCAACTTAAAAGATTTATGCCATCCAATATTCTAAAAATACCCTTTTCAATTTAGATTCCAAGCGAAAGGAATGGACATTGGTGTACCAGACGATTCACTAAACGGAATCCACTACGAAGAGTCCAGCGAGAGCGAAGAGGAAGAGGAGGAGGAGGAGACAGACGGTAAGAGAGCCTACACCGAATACTAACAACTGACACCTAAAAACAATACAATATTTTCACACATCTTCCGCCTCTTTATCGCCGCGATATTAGCAAACGAAGTATAGTTGACGCGCATCGCGTGTAGATGATTCCCAATAGTAAAATAAAACAGTGAGCAATGGCGAAACGTCCGGTTGGCGATGTCGAAATATAGATATAGAGATACGTGATCGCCAAACAAAACTATATTGGAATAAGCTTGTAAATATACGCGTGCGCGCGCGCTCGGTGGCCGATAGCAATCGAAAATTACAAAATAATGGTAGTTTACAGCGTGTGCAGAACAAAAGAATTGGATAGCAATACTATATACGGCGATGGATCGATTTTCTGTCAGCTGTTAAACCTGCTGCAAAAAAGTAACGACCGCGCGTTTACACTTATACTTCTAAAATCAAAACGCCGCGGGCTAGATATTTGTTTGCCAGAAAAATACAATCATTTGACAAGACCGAAACAATCCGTATATAGAGTACATTTTCCCATCCCACTCGCGTGAAAAATCAGACCGACCACGCGTATCAGATATCACATACATATACTAGCCGCTTCGATAGCGGTTGCGCAATAAACACAGGGCTCTGTTAATCTCGCGGAAAAATCGCACTGGAAAACACACACTTTCCGGGCAAATGTGTCGGTGTCCGTCCGGGCGCGTGTGCACGGGCCTTTGTTTTGCGCGCGGGCACTTTCTCCGGTGTCGGTGCGATAGCCGTTCTCGCGGATCGAATAACACACACGGGAGGCAGCAGCTGCACGCGGATCACGGCAACTTCCTAAAACTTGTTCGTTTCTAGCGTTACCAATTAGGGGTATTAGACGGTTGGCTGTCCGCGTGTATAATGATTCAGGTTGGATAAAAGACGCTTTGAATGTGTTTAGGAACTTTTTTGATTTTTATTATACCTTTTGGCGTAGCTGGAAAATCGTGTAACTGAGAAAATGGATTAAGATTAATTTTATTAGGATTCGGTGTTACGAATGATAGTTTTAAAGTTTTGTAGGTCATCGGTTGTTGCAAACTTTATAATTCAGATTAATTAATTGTGGCGAAACTATAGGTTGGCTGAAATTTCAATAGTTTCTAATAGATTCCTGGTCAAATTCCAGCTTAAATAGCTTAAAACTTTACACCTGCAGTTATAGTCCCTCGTGAATTTCAATTAGCCTAATATAATCATCTTTTACACGAACTTTGATTCAGAATTTTGACATTATTTTCAAATTATATGAAAGTTTTACATTAATTTTTCCTGAATTATTATAACGTAATTCATCACTATTTTTTCGTCGTTTAAAAAAATGTTACTTTCACGTGCAAAACGCTATTTGAAGTTTTAGATGAGTTTCGATCAAAACCTATTACCAACTAATATATACTATTATATCTGATTTAAATGCTTGACACATGATACCCTACAATAATGATAGAATTATATTTCAAATTAACTACACTTTCTCGCAAAACTATATACTACTCACAACACCAACCCACTCGCCAACCCAAAACTACAACTTTCACACCGCATGAAATCCCTGACCCTCTCCCTCCTTCTTCTCCGCCTCCTCCCAAAAAAATAACCATCTCCTCGCTCATACCAAAGTCATGATGATTTATATCTCGGGTATGTTCGCCGTTGCAGAGCTGGATACGGAGACGACGATCGTGAAGGCGAAGCGTGGCAACCGCGAGCGGCCGATCAGCTTCACGAAGATGGACGACATCAAGAACCGCTGGGAGTCGACGAGCCAGCAGGGCAGGCGCGAGTCGCAGCGCGAGGCCCGCAAAGAGGAGATCGCCGGCATTCGCTCGAGGCTCTTCATGGTGAGGATGCTTTGGCCTTTGTTTGCGCGGTGTCATGCGAAAGATGACGCTTTTCAAGAGGGGTTTTTTTATGTTGTCGAGCCTTGAATTGGTATTGTACTCTAAAGATGTTGCATTTATGAGGTTTATATGTAGGTGTAGCTAAACTTTAAAGGATAATTAATAGGGACTAATGTTACTTATATTGTTTATTTCATACAAATTTTAGTCTTGTTTTTCTTATTAAGAACAACAAATCTAGTTTAAAAAAAAATAACTTTTTGTTATTTTAATAAGAAATATTTCATGTAATAGAAGCCTCAGAGAATATCATGAGTATAGTCATTACACGTTGTTTAGGGTCTATCTGTGCTAAAACCACTTTGACAAGGACAACGTTAATATTTAAATTATTCTTGATTCTTTTTATGAAACCTTCTGACATTTAATTATTTGAAGCATAACAAAAAGTAAATACAATTTTATATTGAAAAAAGACCATAAAATTTATTCTTTTATACATACACATGCATTGATTCGAATTGTAAATTAAAATTAGTCTCGTTTATTTTTAAAATAGCCTTGCATTGTATGAGAATGTAAACGGAAGCTACATGTGTACAAGGGTAATACCAGAACATACATCTTATCATCCTTATCCTTTTATTCCGAGAAGACACTTCTTACGGAGAAATTCATGGCGGGCTTTCTTGAGCTGCTTACCTCAAAGATTATACATTTACATTTTCTTCCGGTGCTATTTCTCGACATTATTTCCATTGTATCTTATTAAAATGTCTTTATAAGAATTTGAAACGGAAACAATAACTTTTATTAATGTTTTGCGAATATTGTTGATAATTTATTTCATAAAATTATTTATATAATTACACAAATTTCCATTACTTGAATCGTTTCAAAATAAAATTATAGTATATTAAAGTAAACATAACAAAAATAACAAGTCATTTACTTAAATATTAAAAAAAAATCAGGCCTAACACTCGCGAGAATGAAAACACAATCAATAGAAGTGCTTGATCGCGGCAGCCACATGTGGGGCCCCATTCACGACTCCATTGAACGATTCGAGAGCAAAAACAAATCCGCGCGCGCGCTTTATATCGGGGCTATATGTATATAATTGCGGTCGCGGCGGACGCGCGCTCACATAGAACGCGAGTAATATCACGGAAATAGAATTCTAAAAGCTCCCTCGTCTCATTCCGCGCGTCTAAACGCAGTCTGACCCAGAAATTCGAAGTAAGAAGAGAGCGAGAGAGAGAGAGAGAGAGAGACGGAGAGGGAGAAAGTGAAAAAAGACTCTTTTCTCTCTTTGACTTCTCTCGGCTCCTCGTTGACGGCACTAGCCATTTGTCTGTATTAACTAACGACTTTTTCCTGTCTCGGCTCCTCGTTGACGGCACTAGCCATTTGTCTGTATTAACTAACGACTTTTTCCTGGAAACTTATTATAGCCTGTTTATATGCTGCGCGCGCGCGCGTGCCTGTGCAAGAGAGTTTCGTTAAAGGGTTGAGTTTACGCATGTAGACGAACTATTGTTCGGAGTTAATAATAGCCGGGATTATGTGGTCAGTACTGATTTAAGCTCGAAAAAAATTTTACGAAATGAATAAAATATTTTGCGCGTACTCGTAAAACTTGAAGATGTTTCAAGTACTTATGATTATAATGATTTTCAAAAAGGTCGTCATTTTCTATTTTATTATAGAAGAATTCAATTCGCTCTCGTCTTTTATACATACAATAAAATGTAGCTGTTGCTATTTTTTTCAATAGTAGTACTTTTATCCTTGTCGCTCATCTTTGAAAGAAATAAACCTTTTATTAAAAACATTTTTTAATATCTTTTTCAAAATTAAATGTCAGAAACGTAAAAAAAAAGTAATATCTTTAGGTATAATAACGAACATGGTAAATAGTATCTTAAATTAAAATAAAATTCTATTATTAGTCTCCTAAGAGGATTTGGAG
>JAPYZO010007556.1:0-12905 GCA_030522905.1 Torymus flavipes | reverse complement strand
TATATATATATAAGTAACGTACGAATACGCGTGATAAGTGGAGCGGCCGAAAGTTTTATTGGTCGGACCGGCGTGTCGGTCGCTTATTTCGGGACGAGTCATTTCGCGATTTATCCGCGGAAAAATTAATTTCAGACAATTAATGCGTGGCCCGGGTCCAAGTTTTCGCAGCGGTGCAGGCGGGCAGAACTTGGCAAAAAGCGTTAATGGTCGCCCCTGCGTCGCCATAAATTTCATTGTACTTAGCCATGCGGCGGTGGCGGCGGCGGCGGCGGAGACGGTATTTCTTGAGGTATAGTCTGTGCGCATGCGCGATTTATAATTATAATTTTCCGGCGCCGGGAGGTGGGATTCCTCGGTGCGGAGGAACTTTTCGGGTAAGGTGATATATAGATGGTCGAAGACTACGATTCGTGGTTGGTATATGGTTGAGTTTTGGAAGGAAAGTATGTGTAGTAATTTGGAGGAAAATGTAAAGAAAGTTATTTGTTTTTTAAATTATGACATAATATTCAAATCAAATGCAATACTACACCGCTAAACTCGCTTTAAAACGAACTTCAAAACATCCGAACTGAAAACTTTACTGACATAATCTTCCGCAAACTATATATAACCCACACAACGAAGTTTTCGAAAGATTCAGCACGGAAGAGCCGAGATTGGCGAAACTTCTGCGCCGCCGCGTGTCGGAAGACTCATGGCATCCGCAATGCGCGCAGAACGACTCTTACTTATATACAGATATGTAGAGAACACGCTATAGTAGTACATGACTTCCTATGCAAACGAGCGAGCGCGCGATTAATGCCTCTCTGGCATTGAATTTTCCGCGAGTTTAGCCCATTTCTATACAAGCGTATTATATGCGTATATATATACAATGCTAAACGAGGCTAAACTGTTTAAATCGACCGCTAGACAGGGAGGAATCGAAGAGGGGACTCTCGCTGAATTTATGACCAAGAGAGAGAGAGTAAGCGTGCAGTGGCATTTCGGCTCGCATATTTGGCAATTAGCTCGCGGCAAAAATCGAGGGCTGAAATTCAATGTGGCAGCAGATCGCGGCGGGTTTAATGGCACGCTACACCGCTGCGGTTGAATGGCTATATAGTATAAGAATTTTCGTGCAATTGCTTCTAACGACTTAATTAAGCGACGCCACGCGGTTATACCATTCCCTCTATATACATCGAAACTGAGATTACTTCATTTTATACTCGAAAACGCCTCGATAACGTTCTTTCAATCATCCCGGACTTTATCGCTACTTCTACGCCGCTGAGAAACGCCGTCGTTGTCGTCGAGCCGTCCTTCTGCGAAGCTACTCGCGGCGATCAAAGAGGCGAGACGACGAGGAGAGTGAGAGTGAGAGACACTTTGCAGCAGTCGCGTCGGCGGCGGACTTTATCGAGTAATTGCGACGGGTCAACTCGAGAGGCGCGTGGGCGGCTCTTTCAAGCTCGTCTCTCTTCTCTTCCCCCTCGAACGCGTTCGCACGCGAGCTTGTTTTCGTATTCTTTTTTTTCGCTTGCTTGCGTCGAGGGGGAGAGGCCTTTTCATTGATTCCGCGCATTGAGAGTCGTTTAATCGTGATTGCGCCGGTGGGAGAGTTTGAAATTGAATTGGCGATGGTATTCGTTTCAAGTGACTGTGACGAGTATATATTTTAAGTACGCTTGTATATAAGCATTGTTTTACACTATAGTATAAAAAAATTATATAGTTTCACAAAGTCTTTTGTACGTTATAACACTCGTATACCATTCAATTACCCAAAAACAGTCGCCAGCCACAACACAACACTCAACCCGATAAAATCATCGAATCACAAGACCTGCACATGCTACACACACTCTCATTAACCGACTCGCAATCCCGGCTGATGCGGAAACGCCCCCGCTAGCCCCATTATGCGAACATCGTAAACACAGACACGTGCAGCAGCGGCGAAAAGGCAGAGCCTACACGCGCGTGCCACCCTCGCAAGGTGCGCGGCGTACGTCTTATCGCCCCGAGGTATCTTACACACCTAAACGGCCGCACGCGAGCACCGGCACGCCGCTGCATACGGATGAGGGCGTGATCGTCGCGCGATTTTGGTAATGAGCGTGCGCTCGCATCAGCTGTGCTGAAGTGATTGTCTCTTGCGGAATGCGTAAATATACAAGGTTTAATTGTATTTAGGAGAAAAAGATTGATGCTTATGGAAACGAAATACATACAACGCTTAAAGAATAAAAATAAAACTGTATACGTTGAAATGTGCGTTTATTTTCCATTTGCTTTTCTAAAACCTGTATGTAGCGCAACTATCCCGCACAGCATCAACAAAACCAGCGCAGCCGAAGAAGAAGAAGAAGAAAAAAGGAATCCAGCGCACGGAATACCATAACGAAGTCGCGGACGCGCATAAATTCATCAAGGCCGCGTGGCTTGCTAGCTCACGCGCGCGCGCGTCCCTCTAATATAAGCTTTACGTGCCGCGAATGCTGTAGCAGCGTTTCGCCGCGCGAACACCGAGAATATGATCTTGCGGCACGCGACGCGAATTAGTCTCTCTCTCTCTCTCTCGCGTTGGACTTTTCTGTTTGCTGCGCACTCGTCGGGGGCGGCGGCAGCGGCTGATTTACCGTCGGCCCGTTAGATTTACGCGAACGGCCAACTACTCGTCGTTAGATGACGCGGTTTGCTGCAGTATAGCTGGAATTATTAGCTGCGAGAGATGTTTGACGGGGGAGTAAGAGGTTCGTTTGTCGCGCGTAATTAATGGTTCTCTTCGCGCGGTGTATATTAATATTACGTTCTCTGCGTGTGTGATTATTCTAAAATCCGATCGAGTAATTAGCCACTGCGAGCAAACCGTGCTCTAAATATCTAAAAAAGAATCTAGACCGCGGCTCCCTATTTCCGGCCCTCGATTCACGCACGCGACAGTTAACGACACATAACGACTATCATCGGGAATAATCATGTCGGATGTTGCCACTTTTTCATGTGTAACAAAAAAAAAAAATGAAGCGGGGTATTTTCAAATACCACGAGTCGAACTTGGCTGCTGCGGCAAAGACGGACCTTCGCGTGATGCTGGGCACGCGCCGACCGAACCAGCAATTTTCAAACGTAAGTATATCGTAATCGGCGGGTGGTAATAATCATACGACGCACTCTCTTTTCTTCGAGCTCTCAATTTCTGTCCCGCGGCTGTGATGTTTTTGCGGATTTACCCAAAGGCGAATATAATTTTTGATGTACACTCTTAACAATAGTAAAGCTTTTTAATGTGTGCATTGATCAGAGTATCGTGATATGTAAATATGACCATTAAATCGAATGACTGGCGATTTTTTTCATCAAGATATATCACGTATGCATGCACTTTTAATTGCCATATTGTATGTACCTATATAAATACAGCAATAACAAGAGCACATCACAGAGCCAGCCAAACACGCATCGCACCATAATCAAACCACAGCTCGACCTCTCTCACCTCTATTCAGAAAACCAACCGCGCAATGCTCTATACTAATTAGCACCGATGTATAGTCCCGGGCGCTTGCGCACACGTGTCGCATCATACGCACGTGGTGCAACATCCTATCTGCATGTATATGTATAAGTATATATATATATATATGCCGCGCCGCTACTGCTCGCATTCATTCATAAAGCGTTCATTGACGCATGAACCCGCAATGTTTGGCGGACGACGCGACGCGCGAATGGGATTTTACAATTCAAATTCGTCGCAGCAGCGACGAAATGTAAGCGCGAGTGTATAAGTGTGTCTGATATATTCTCTCTTCTCGCCGAGTTTTCTAAGGCCGGATTTGAATTTTTGCAATTGAGAAACTTGACTCGTCATGTGGGTGGAATAGAGTTTTGTTAGACTAGATGTAACCAAACGTTTGAGGTTATATTTTAGTAATTTATCGTTGAAGTTAACGAAGCTGTGATTTAACTCACGTAGTGGTCATTGAAAATTCTGGTGGAGGTGACCCAAAGACTTACCTGAAACAGAAATAAAAATACGTTAACACATGAATTTTAATAAATATTTCATTTAATAAATAAACAACATTTTTAAAGTACGATTGCACGTGCGCGTATATGACACATTGATAAAACACCCTTGAATCGAAAGCCTTGTATCTCATTGAAAGACTCATAAGGAGAGTGCGAGCATTTAGTTCGCCGCCTTTCGATACTCTAGTCCGTTCCAGAGTGATGGAAACTCCATATTTTACAAGGAAGTTGGCGAAACATTGACACACGCGAGAGAGAGAGAAATCAATTTCGCGGAAATATACACGGCTCTAACCCGTTATTTATTAAGTATACACGCGACATGGCGCACGAATAAACGAAGAAACCGGTGGAAAAAAGGAAACATTTTTCACCCAACTATTGAAATGCTATCTCTTAGCCCATTTCCTCGTTCTCTCTCGAAAAAAACAGCTTCTCTGTATATAAAACAGCGTACGCGCGCGCGTATATAAATCCCGCGCAATTTGCATGAATTCTTGGCCAATTAACAAAACAATCCCATTGCATATCTAAACAATTAAATCGGCCAGTCGCGCACAATATATATATATATATACCTCATCCTCCCCATATACAACGATCAACAATAATATATATCCCCTGCGGTGTTGAAAAATCCCCGCACTCATTGTGCTACTCTAAAATCCTTCATTATCTCGGCATCCACATCACGCTCCTATATAACTGTACGCACGAGAGTCGCGAAAATAATTACGGGACAATCGTATTAGCCGATACAGCGAGTAAGGCAAATGAGACAATGAGTGTGTGTGCATATACGCGGCGTGGGCAGCGCGAGTTAGAGTAATGGAATCGCTCCGCGCGTGCGTAAAAGGGCCCCGCGGCGGCAATAGAGCCCGCGCATATAATGGCATACAATCGAGATGAGGGATAGCATTGTGCGTAATATCGTTAAGGGAAGGCTGCTGCTGCTGCTGCTGCTGTTGCGACAAGCGCTCTTTTCCGCCGTTTTTCTCTGCTCTCTGTTATTATTGTTACGCGCCTGCGATCGAGGCGAATGTTATTCGACCAGCGGGGGAAAAATAAATATTTTTATGCCGGGCGTGGAAATGAGGTTTTCGGTGTAATAATAATTACGGGAATGAATTACACTGATTAGTAAAAGTTTTTTATAGTTTATATATTGGCTATATCAGTTCGTTCTTAATTTTTCGTTTAATTATTTTTCAGCGTGGGAACACGCACGCGCCCCGCTTCTAATTCAATATGCGATAAATTAATAATATTTTACGGTTTACTTAAATACCCCATTTTCGCTGCCGAACGATTTCTAATTCCTCAATTTACCAGCTATAATCTTGAAAATTTACGATTCACCAAAATCATAATCTCAATAAATCCTATTACTCAATATAATCATAAATCCGGAAAGGTGCCAGAGATTTTTTTCCCATGAAAAAAACGGATTGATTGTGAAGGAACTCGGCCGTCTATATAGGAAAGTCACGCGTATATTACGTAAATCGCGAGGCCCGACGGACAAGTGCGATTAAACGAGCATGTAAACGCGGGTCCGTGCGTACATATACGCGTCTAGGCGAGTAGCGAATGTCCGGTAAATCAATCCGAACGCGCGCGCTCGCGTTTGACATCCGATACACTCTGCTATATATATACGACGTAAATATGCTAGCGAGGAGATTCGCGGCAGGCCGCGAGAGATCGACTCTCTTACATCAGGCGAGTATTGAATGATACACCGCTCGGGTGTGTATGTTTTGTTTTACCGGATTTAAAAAAAATGCAGAGTATGTTTTGGTGCGACGGAGAGGGACGACGGTTATATTGAGCAAGCAGGAACGTAGAAAGATAAAATAGGCGGGTTTTCTTTTTTTAAAGGAGCGATTGGCTAATTAAGAGGCCAGAGCTGTGCATAAATAGAATATGGGACTGAAAATATATATATAAGCGTATGCAAGTGTACCGGCTTCAGACACGTGGAAACTTAATTTTAGTAGCTCAATGAACATTGACATGTTGGTGCTCGTGAGTGGCATTGATTATTAAATGACCCAACGGTGGTTGAGGTCTATATATGTATATTGCGACTCTATATTTCATTAATTTACGAGGTGACGCGTTTTTGTAGAAGTCGGGGTGTAATAAGCATATAAATGTTGTCATTTCACAAATGGACACGCCTGAAGTGTGACTAGCAGTAGTTTTATCAACTTTTCAGCATAAACCGAAGAAATTTATGGAATTGTAGCGTTTAATAACTCGTTCGTTCATTTCGTAACCAATCATATACATCAACCGTATTGTTTCCTACTTCCAAACACACCAATAAACATTTTGCCCTATATAATATAATACATTAAACGTATCGCTTATTCATTTAATTAATCATTAACTCGGTAGTATATACACACTCGCACATGCGCAAAAAGAAAAAAAAACTATAAGCAGCAGCCTACAGCAGCGTTTAATTCGCTAACGACACAGCGCGCGCGCGAGTTTTCCGCAAAGCGGGAAAAGGCGAGGGCATATAAAAGGGGAGCTGCTGCTGCTGTCCGCTACTAGAAAGTCCCCCCTAATGAGATCCAGTTTTAATTAGCTGAATATGGCCGCGCGTCGCGAGCGTAAACTTTTGTCGCTGAGCGCGTGCGCATGATCGATAAACCGAGGCAGCTGCGCCTGCTATACGACCGCGCGCGTTTATTTATATGAGATCAGGAAACTTCGATCTCGCTGTAGAAGGAAGTCGGGGATTGAGCAAGAGCGAAAAACGGGGGAAATTCGGAACGCTGGTAATACGTGGGTACGTAGTATATAGGCGAGTAATTACCGAGGGATTTCTGATTGGGTGTGCTTATGATCGCGGGGATTTGAATGGGGCTCGGGTGGACTAAATTAATGGAATTAGGTAGAGAAAATGGGTTGACTATCGGCAGGCAATAAAACTTTAATGAAAAATTAACTTTTATAGTTTGCGATAAACATGAAACTGTATAAGTACTCCAAAAAATTTTATACGTTTTATTATCCATAAACCATCCACCCACTCATCCCTCCCCAGTCAACCAAAGCCATCATCTATATCGCGAAAAATCATCACAACTCGTGCTCAAAAAGAAAAAGCCATCTTTTCTCCCTTCGAAGCCGGCAGCAGAAGATGAAACGCGATAGATCTTCCCTCTTCGACAAAGAGAGAAAAACGTACGGGTGGTACACACACGTATATACATATACATAGCATCGGCCTCAGGTATTATATGGCCGGGATCGGCTGCTTCTGCTGCCGCGCTCCTAAGGCAAGTTTTTATCGCGGCGGACATCTGCGGCACGAGCGATCGTCATTACCGCCGTTAAGTAATCCACTGCTGCCCGCACTCTCTCTCTCGAGGGAGGGGGGAAGAGTCTTTTCGAATTCATCCCCGCTTTTGTCAGGGATGGATTTTCGATTTTTTTGTGCAAAACTGGTTGGTAATTAGAGAATGCGC
Organism: Torymus flavipes; assembly: GCA_030522905.1. Taxonomy (NCBI): domain Eukaryota; kingdom Metazoa; phylum Arthropoda; class Insecta; order Hymenoptera; family Torymidae; genus Torymus; species Torymus flavipes. The sequence goes on along the minus strand of JAPYZO010007556.1, from coordinate 5,391 downwards.
GAGAGCTGCGGGTTTTGCGAGTAGCACATGTGTACTTTTTGATTAATGAGGATTTGATGGAAGAATGCGCGTTTTTAAGGGCGCTCGCCTACTGATTCGATTAATATATTGTAAGTCAGGGAGGACAAATTACGGAGGTGAGTTTAGAAAGTGCACAGGTTTATGACATTGTGCGGAAAAGGTTCGTTGAAGAAGAGGCGGAAAAGTCAGTCGAGAAATTACACGCTGCTTTCATGAGAGAGAGAGGATTCCCAAGAAGGCTCTCTCGTTGATGAGATTCTGATTAATGAAAGTAATTAAAAGACACAGAGTGTACCGATGCGGCGACCGGAGCAACCCAAATAAACAACGCTTAATATCCCCGACAAATTGCGAAAACAAGCTCAACAAAATATCATGATAAATACTGCTAATCCATCCCTAATACACCGACTACTTGCAATTAACTTCGCTCCAAAACGAAATTTAAAACTCATAGCGCGCTTTCATCTCTCTCGTCCAGAAACTCCAATCCCGTAAGAATAACAACAACAACAACGTTGACGCGTATATTATAACGGAAATTGATTAACGCGCGGTCCCCGTCACTCTGCTACAGCTTTATCGTATACACACTGGAAAATTGCGATTACGCGCGCGTCGGAAACGGCTCTCATTGCCAATTTTTTTCATCCACAGGCGTCTAATATTATACACGCGGGGTGTGGATGTACGACTTGTACAGGGGAGGATTGCCGGTCTGCCCAGTTATACATTTTAAATCGACGTGACGATTTATCAGGCATAATAGGGGCTATTTGTTTCCAGATGTATTTTATTTCCACATAGAGGCACTTTTGGTCGTACACGGTCTTCATTTATATGAAGTTTGTTTAAGGATATGTTCGGACGTAATGGAAAGCTTTATCGATTGAGTAGTATCTTCGAAAGTTTTGCTCTATTTTTGTCTATTGTAATAGATTGCATTAAAATTTTTACCCACCTATACCCTCTTTTCTTAATTAATTTTATAATTGAAAGACTACTCGGTATGCTTAGATGCGAAAAAAACACCGAGTGTACGTACCTTACTGTTAACCTAAGTTCTATCCGCACTAAATAAATAAGTAAACCTGGTTTACAAGATATTGGCAGCTCGCGTAGAAGATTAACCAGTTTATCTTGATATTAACATAATAAATTCTCATTAACGTTAATAACCCGCGTATCTAGATGAAATTAATAGTAATCGTTTTTATAAAGCGCATGCCCAGCGATACAGAATGTCCCGTTTATTTATGAAGTTTGTAAAGGGTCGTTTCGCAATCCTAATCGTAACGCATTACAAAAATCCTTATATTAAACTGTTTATATACTTTTCCTTCGACCGTCCGATTCATCACCCAATTCGACAAACCAACGAAAAACAACCTGCACGCATATATACATCGCTCGCTGATTGCTTCTACATCTTTTTCATTATCTTCGTCCCTGCCTCGAGAGCGCGCGCACGCAATATGCATGTATATACGCGGAGGCTCGTTAATTATCGGCAGATTTGATCGCGCGCGGCAATGCTGCCGCTGCTGCTGACCGAGCGAAACGCCTTTGATGATCGCGAGCTCGAGCCTCGTTATTATATTATATACGCCGCAGATGCTCGTGCGGGTGCATGTGCATGCGACGCGGCCTTGGACGAGTACAGCGCAGGGTGTGACTGCGAATAAGGGCGGAAAATTTATAGACTTGTTTTATTTATTTTGTGTTTGTTGGAGAGTTGCGGGTCGAGCGGTTGAAAAAAGGTTATGAATAACCATGAAGGGTTTGTACGTCGTGTTTTCTGTTGAAACAATAAGCGCTTTTGCGTAACGCCGCTTTCCCATCATTTTTCCGACGCGGCTTCTGTATTTCCCTATTATGCGCAAGGTGTGTATACATAAATGTCAATACCGAAAAACTCACCTCACGCGTGTGCGGATTGATTTACAATTTTTTAACGAGGCAAGTAGGTATAGAGACGACGCAGAAGCAGCAAAAGAGTGTAACACTCTTCCCGAAGCGAGTAAAAGTCGCGAGTTTCGAAACGACACGCATCATAAATATTGATTTACGGGCGAAGATATAGACTCTCTCTCACGTGTCTTTCTTTTCACTCCCTCTCCCGCCCGTCTAATCGCCGCATACCGTTGGAAAAATCGATGCTTAATTGATCGTTCAATTAGAAAAAAGTTCGCTCATCGACCGCGCGCTAATCTGATTAGTGATTGGCGGGACAATTAACTCGTATCGATCGATTTCATCGTCGTCGTCGTAGCTGCACACAGGAGGAAGAAAAAGAGTCTCGCGATCAGGCTGCGCACTGATGAAACCGCGGCGATTGCGAGCGCGCGCGAGAGATCATTGTTCGCTGATAAATTGGTTAGTTTCGTATGAATTTTCACTCGCGCCAATCAGCGCCGCTGCTCGCTCATTTCCAATCAATTAACAATTTAATCGCGCCATTGTATACGCCGCTGAATTATCTCTCCTCACCGGTAATGCGAAATCGCGCCGAGCAATTAAAGAAAAAGAAGATTTACCATTTCTCCGCGTATACATATATGTATGTATACAAACAAAGAATCAGAGAGACTCTGTATTCTAAAGTATATATGATCGAGGCGAATAAAAAGAAACACGTCGGCGAACAAAAAAAAGAACCTCTATATACTGATTATCAAACGCTACGTAACGCTCTCCCTCTCTCTCGAGCGATGGACAAAGAGCCGACTCCCGCGCATATTCAATTCGCCGGGCAATATTTTCGCACTGTCGACGCGCCATTGTCCGCGAAATGTTTATTAATCCGACGAGAGCCAACTGGTGCAGTGAAAGAGACGCCGCGGCGTGTGTATGTATGTGTGTGGGAGCGGAAAAAAGAATATAAGCCGGTGCCGTGAGCGAGTTGAGTGGGGGAGGCACGAAACCAGTCGCCGCAAATTGAATTCCGAGTCGCGTTTAAGAAGGTTCTCGCCTCGTATAAATATCAAACCGCCTTGTGTATATGCGTGTGTGTCTTTGTACGGGTGTGTATGTGTGAGAGAGCCGTACGTATTATGATATGAGCTCGAGTGGCTTTTTTTGGCGGTGTTTTGTATAAAATGACTTCATTTTTTTTCGGGTATCGCGAGGAAAGTTTTGAAAATTCATACTTCGCTCGTAATTTATGCCGAATAATTATTATCTAGCTGTATAAATATATTGCAAACTAAATAAAACTTAAAATAGTTAAGGAATTTTATTCAACTTTTAAAATATTCTTAAGATTAATTAAACAATAAATTCATTTTTCACTAACAACATTGAACAAAATATAATTTACAACCGTTACCACCGATACCTTCAACGCGAAAGAATAACAATCTCATCAACCCATAAACTCCCAAACAGATATCCACTACCTCGCATAACCATGTTCCTCTGTCTATCTCTCTCTTCCCGCTTCTCAACACGCGCTTACGCTTCCATACACATATATACGCAGTCGAGCAACTGGAAAAACACAGTCGTCTATTCCGCGGCACCTGTTGCCACTCGCGCTGCTGTTTTCCTCCTCCTCCTTCTCGAGTGGCTTCTTCTTCTTCTTCTCCTCCTTCTTCTGCGATCCGTTTAACGACGTCTGCCCCTACGTCACTCGTCTGCTGCTGCTGTTCCTCGCTCGCGCGATAATCGTCGCATAAAATCCGCACGTTATTGCCGCACGCGCGCGCGGCGGGAAATTCAAAAGGGCGCGTGCGGGATAATAAACGCGGTGCGCCGACCCCACGCGACGTACAACCGCGCGCGTCGCTTATCGAAAATCTAGAGAGAGAGAGAGAGAGAAAATTTTCGCAATCGCGAGTGAAATACGATACGTGAATTATAAAATAATTAGATTACCGCGCGATCAGCAGGCATGCGCGGTTTAAGACGGTAAATACGGTAATTTATTGTAGACGCGGGAGAGAGAGAGAGAGAAGGAGAATGAAGCAACCCGTAACTTCGTCGGTTGCCTTTAAAGGCTCTGTGTATGTGTATGTGTATACACGCGAGAGAGAGAAAGACGATTTAAGAATCGGCCGTTTTTCGAATTAATTTATGTAGATTTGTACCTACTCTTTTCTGTTTCGCGGCGGGCGGGGAATGCCAATAAATTGCCCCTGCGAGGAATTTTCTTATCTAATAGCACGGCAGCGGCGATGGAGGGAAATTAAAATAAGATGGGCGTATAATATCGCGGAGTAATTGGGTTATCGTTAAATAAATCGAGGGGGTAGAGGGGTGCACATATGCCGGAAACGTAATAATAATAGTTCGCCTGGGTTTATGCGCTGATATTTGAGAATTAATTATAAAGTAGCCTTTGATGCGCGCCAGGCCATTATCTCTCATATAATATACGTACGTGATGTGCCGGGTTAAAGCAACGTTGATTTAGACTGACGGGTGGATATGTGCAGTGACTTACCTGAAACAGAGAAAGAGCGAATATTAATAAATTATTTATATATTTCAAATGTTTGTTATATTGTGCGGGTCAATTAAAAGAAAAGATTTTATTCCATCCCCTCTTTAAAAAGCCAACAAAAATGTATATACCAGTTCACCCCTAATCACGCTTAATGAAACAGCATTTTTTTCCCATCCACCCGCACGACATTTCGATCATTCAACCCTTTCCCTTCTTCAATCACCCGCGTTTCATCCTCCATATCTCCCGAGAGACAAAACGAGAAGGAGAACACAGAACGCGCGGCGGGCCGAACACACAACGTCATTCCAATTTGTATCTTGTTCCGCGCGGAGAAGATATTCCAGCGTTCCTTACCGGCGGGCGCAGGTCCCCTTTTAAAGGGACGCGGTTCTCGCGTTCCGCGCGCAAATTCCACGAGCGCCACACGCCGGCGCGCTGCAACAAAGGCCAAAGTCGGCCCTTTTGTATTTTATACAGGCGCGCGCGCTCACTTATAACGTTGAGGACTCCATTTCCCTAGGTATTTTCAATATATATCCATTGCGCACGCTGCTGTGTACAGCGGGGTGATTTTCTCTCATTGTAGATTTTAACTAGTCAAAGAGTGAGGGGTGCTATAGAGTTAATTGAATTTCATTGTCGCTCGGAGTTTATTAAGGCTATATGGGCACATTGCATTCGAGTACAAAGATTTCTTTTAAAGTAATAATACATCTTCTTGAATCGCGAACCCTTGTATATATATTTCACTCATAATAATCTCCCTGGCAAAAGTGTCGCCTCCGCATCCCTTTAACTTCAATCTGCCGCAACGATCTCACTTCTCAGGTGCGAAAAAGCGTAAACGCACTCTCACGCGTCTCCTCAAACTTTCTCTCTCTCTCTCTCTCTCTCTCTCTCTCTCTCTCTCTCTCTCTCTC
>JAPYZO010007554.1:0-11711 GCA_030522905.1 Torymus flavipes | reverse complement strand
CATTTAATGAAAAAAATCAAAATTTCGAAATTTTGAGGTTAGAATAACTTTTGAACATTTGCATATATCGCACTAAAAATTGGTTTCTCTGTTTTTTTTTATTATTTTGAACAAATTTAACCAGGTTTCAGAGGATTTAAAATTTTCACCTTGCTCAGTTGACCTGAAATTACCCATATATATATACACCCTGGCTTTTATACATAAAAATCATTTATTGTATAGAAGAGGTAAGATTATTAGTCAGACAAATAATATTTTTTTTTCTGAAGCTTCCAAACTCAGATACAGTAATTTCTAAATTAGATATGATGAGGGAAAATAGAAAATGGTTTTATATGGCTTAAAAGTAAACTTATACTCGATAAAGTTTTACTTTTTTTAAAAGGGTTTTTTAGATAGATTGCACCAGTTTTTAAGAGCACACGATGTGTGATTGCTGAACTTCTAAGAAAAGAATATGGAAAATAACACTTTCATTGTATTATGGCACCTCGTAATGTCATTGCGAACTCCGAGGCAAGATTTCACATTTGTTATACAGAGCTACTCTTATTTTTTACAAAATACTCTTTCGCATCTATTTTCTCTAAAATAACTGATCCTCTATCCTTTACAAAGTTTGAAGTTCAAAATTAGCCAAAAAGTTTAGCTCTCATCACCTCCACTACCACTTCCGTAACAGGCTAACAACAATTTTTTCAAAATACTCCTTCGAACCCATTTGCTATTGTTTTTTCAACCAAATCAAAGGATGCAGCAGCATTCTGCTTGGCGAGTGTAAGGAATGAAGTGACTGACGAGTAAGCGGGGCGTCGACGCAGCCTATATACATCGGAATGGCTTTCTAAACCTGCTTTTTTTTGGACATATTTTTCGTATCATTTTTTATATACGTTTATACCTCGCATGTGGTACTTTATTGGAAAGCATTTTTCATTTACATTTTATCTGTAAAGTTTCACCGAGAAAGATGCTTTCGTAATGACACTATTAAATTATAAAGTTTCCGTCTCCGCGAAATCATAATAATTTTGTTCCTTCATTCCCTAGTGAAATTTTTTCATAGTCTGGGGGAGAAATAATCTGACTGTAGTTGATGTCAAATCGTAACAGAATATAGTAACACTTCACTGCTAATGGCGTAAGAAGCGCAGCGCTACTGAGCCTGGTTCTTGATGATTGATGATGTTCGAGAGCGGAGAGAGAGAGGGTTATGTTATATATACATGTATTCTCTGTCAAATCGAGAGGTCGAAAAATGAATTTGCAAAATTCTGCCAAAACGTTCTACAACTCATTTCGGATACCCTTGAATTTTTTCAGATTTTTCAGACCCATAGTTTTCGAGATATTTGAGGTCAAAAATTGAATTTTCATGATTTTTTGCACTTTTCTTGAAATTTCAATTAATAATGACTCTTTGAAGGTTTTATATAAATTAACAAATTTTTTTTATAAAAGTTAGTAAATTTTCTTACTAAAACAAAGGACCAATCATTAATATTGTATATTTCATGCAAGTATCATAATATTTCTTTTAAAACCTTAAATTAAGAAGAAAAACAAGTCCGAACAGGCTTTTGTTTTACAAAAGTTAGTAAATTTTCTCAGTAAAACAAAGGACTAACCATTAATATTAACTTAATATAATATAAACCTTCAGAAATAGCCATAATCTATTTAGTAAGTAAATGTTGAGTGATTTTAATTGAATCTAGCAATTTGTAACATATTTTCCTAATTTAAGTTACTCATCATTTTCAGAATATGTAAAATTTCCTCTGGTTCCACATATAATCACATAATCATCTTAATTTTACATTTATTTTTACATTTATCAAAACTTTTTTATTCCACTTTTTGATTTTGTCTATTTACCCTTTTTTACAATAAGTTTATTTATCTTAACTCATAATATGATGAATATTACATGTACATAAAACCGCATGTACAAATGTCGCATGGTAAGTCATCAAATTTAATAATAATAATATGCCATGACACAAATGCACAATATTTCTCTTGTTTCCATTATTTACAACAGTTGTAGAACTTTTTACCTATAATTATGTTCAAATCATTATTAAATGATCAGGAGTATCTTATTTTCTCAAGAAAAATATCACACAATAATAAAATAATACAGTATTTTCTAATTTATTGAAAATTACGTTGAAAATTCTCCTCCCTACTGTCTACAACACTAAATTTTCTTATTTCTATACAAAATACTCATGATTTGTTCACACAGATTTTCTGACTACATAGAGCACTCTTGTTATGAATAATATTTACTTTATCAAAATAATTTTTAAATCTTCCCATTTGTCGAATACACTTGGATCAAATTTCTATTTTTTTTACATTTATTTTTTTTTACTCTCTTTGACAACCTCTTTAAATACAGCTGTCAAATGAATGTACTTATAAGTTACACTGACATCATTACTTTATAACAACACAAGAAGATCATTATACCGACCTTTGATTAATAACTAAGTTACTCAATTCTAATATAAGCAATATCCTGCAGCCGTAATTTATTTCCTTCACTTCTTATACATAGCTCACTAGTTTGAAAGCTCCTTCCCTTAGCTGAAATACAGCACAAAGAATCAAAATTCTTACAAACAACAATGTAAGAGATTTATGAAAATATTTATACTCATCTAATAGACATCGAAGCTCCACTTATCTTCTTTCGAACAATACTTTGATTACTTTTGATTACTTGTAGTTGATTTAGATAATATTTGTAAAAAAAGTCACACATTCATAGATAGTGCAATATATATATATATATATATGAGCAGCCACTGATCGTCGGGGTGTCATATTAGACGTGCATTCGAATTTAGAAATTAGAACAACTGACAGGTTAGGGTTACGTTACAGCCCGTCAAGGAACAGATACTGTTCATATGTACATAGATATCATAGTAACCCATGTTATTTGTTCCTGATTTGTTTTTTGCGTGCATCGGCTCTAATAGGTACGGAAATTATGGTATTCTCTACACAGTGTTTCATATGTCTGTTTTATCTGCCTCATTGATTTTCATGCGTATGTGCTTGTATACAACATGCAGAACAGATAAGATTTAATATTTTAAGGAACAAATCAACTACAACTAAACAAACGTGAATTAATAGTATAAAAGGAGGCAACTGGGAAGGTTCAAAATTTCATTCTCATGATCAGAGTTGGAGCTTCAAGATCTATCAAATAAGTATAAACATTTCCAATAATATTTTATATATTGTTTTGTGAGAATTTTGATTCTTTGTACTTGTATTTCAGCTAAGGGAAGGAGCTTTCAAACTGGTGAGCTATGTATAAGAAGTGAAGGAAACAAATTACGGCTGGAGGATATTGCTTATATTAAAATTGAATGACTTAATTATTAATCAAAGGTCGGTATAATGATCTTCTTGTGTTGTTATAGAGTAAAGATGTCAGTGTAACTTATAAGTACATTCATTTCACAGCTGCATTTGAAGAGGTTGCTAAGGAGAGTAAAAAAAAATAAATGTAAAAAAATTGAAATTAAATCCAAGTGTATTCGACAAATGGGAAGATTGAAAAATTATTTTGATAAAGTGAATATTGTTCATAACAACAGTGCTCTATAATAGATAAGCTATGCCGTTTCCCGATCAATTCAGGTCGGGACCTGTTGATCCAGAAACAGCATAGGATCACCCGTAATTACGGGTGATCCAAAAACTCAAATTCAAGTCATGACCTGAATTGATCGGGAAACGGCATAGGGTTTTGGATCACCCGTAGCCAACAAGATCTATTGATCTAGAATCAGTCGGCCGGTTCAGGCTCATCCGCACGCCAGCGAGTTGAGCCTGAACCGGCCGACTGATTTCAGATCATGTCAGGTCTTGCCCGTAAATCTCGGCCAGCCGTAAATGCATGTGTGCGGGTACGATATACGTCAGGCCTCTGAGGAGCAGCGAGCGGGCCGCGGGAAGCGTACAGACAGCAGTCGATGGCATGACGGTCTGCTGCACGCGGTCGGCGGCGGGCGGCCAGCGGTCGGCGGTTAGATGTCAGCTGCTTCGCTAAATATGTAAAAATATTTACTCACTACGAGCAGCTTGGCACGTGCAGTTGTCATCCCTAAACTTCTCCCTCGGCGAGAGCTTCCACGTTGTCTGAAAAAATTAGAAAAATTAATTCCCCAATTCCATTCCATAATTTAGGGAAAAAAAATAAAGAGAGATCGTGCGAGAGATTACTTATCTTTTTTTTATCATCCTCGGCGTCCAATGTCTAGCGTAGTTGTCCAACGGCGAGGGCTTCCACGTTGTGAACAAAGGTTCCACTGAAACAAAAAAGGAAATTTATTATTATAAATATGCATACATGGGGAGAGGAGATTTAAAACAAAAATATAATTCCTACATTCGAATAGTCCTGAAAAGAAAAATACAAAATAATATATTGATAAATTTGTCCTACGTTACAAATGACCTGAAAGAAAATATATATATGTTCGAGCCATTTTCAAATCTCGCGCTCGTTTATACTAGTTCGCGGGATATCGCCTTACTTCTCAGCGCTCCACCCCCCTTTGACTGCATCTACCCTTTTCAGCCGTGTGGATGTGGAGTGGGGGTATTCAGAGCGCACAGCTTCACTGTGCAAGGCTCATTAAAACCACCTGGAGAAGGTCGGTTCGTTCTCTTCTTCGGCGACGACGCGTCCCGGCAACACTTTCGCGCATCTTCTCGTGCTATCGTTCGTTGCGAAAACGTTTTTATCTAATCTGCTAATCATTAAATTCAATATCACGATTATTCAAGTGTCAGGCTTTAAATTGTATTTTTTGCTGTTTATTTTAAATATAAGAGGAATCACCCCTCTGTTTAAACCATTTGATTGCTGTTAGTTATTTTACTCCCCTTCCTGCGACTATCCATTAATTATCCTAAGCTCTGGAATCCGTCTTGCAACCTACACAAACGTTCCAAGCTGTAAAAATATATGTATATGAATGGTTATGAAATTTATCTGACAAGGACAGATTTCAAGTTTGTTTACGTCGCAAAGAATATTGTTCCAATTGCGCTGAATAGGGCAGATTTTAAAATTGATGATCGCGGCATCGGTGGAGGCAGCTTCCAACCCTTTATCTGAATACTGGCGTTCGTGACATCATCTTCGAGCGCATCGACAGATCGGTCGTTGCCACGTTGCTCGCAGCGTGCGCGAGTGTATGCTCTGCTTCTTTGTAGACTAATGATATCTGAAACAAATATATAACTAATATAGAGAAACTGAGAGAGAAACATGCACGTAAAATCAGCGTCGTCGAGGAAGCAGACTCGCACAGACAGCTGTTATATTCGCGTATGTGTGTGTCTGTATAAAACCTCGTAGAAACAAGCTAACCGTGTGCTCATCTGTGAGCGATACAATCACACGCGCGCGACGACCTAATGCTTGACGCTATGCACGCGCGACCGACATCTCTAATTACCTTCGACGATGACGTACTCGCGCGAACTGTCATTACCTCCACCGCTTCCTGGCGACGATGTCGTTCTGTCCCTTGTTGTCACCGGCTATCACCTTCGTTGCCGTCCTCACTATCACCGTTGTCACCGTTGATGTATGTGTATGTGTGTAGGTGTCCATCCTCGCTCGCTCATGCTCCGTCACCTCCGTGATCTAGAGCTCTTGCTCGTACGACGACACTGTGTCGAATGACACTTTGTGCGAGTATGGTGTGCACGCGGCGGTAGCGCCACACCGATGTTTCAGCATCTCTGCGCGGGAGCTTCCGCTCGTGCCGCGGCGGAGACGAAAGTGAATTTTTCGCTTTTGCACCGCCCCCCTCCACGTGGCACTCGAGAGCGGCTGCTGCTACTACTGCAGGGTATTAGACGACTTTTTCGTCTTTAGCGCTGTAAAGCGGCGTATTGCGGGCACGCTCTGTGTCGCGCGTGGCTAGAAGCGCTCGCGGTTGCTGATTGGCGCGAAGCAGCTCCGCGGAAGGCGATATAAGTAGCGCGTCTCTCTCCACTCGGTATCAGTTCGAGCAATGAACCAGCAGAAGTACGACGATTCAGTCCGCGCAATGAATGATGAGCAAGCAGTAGCAGCAGCGGACTTCGTCTTGGCGGAGTTCGAGCCTGACGACGCGAACGAGGAGTTGCAGCAGGCCATTCTCGATGGTCTCACAGCCATGTAAGGTTGCGGGGCCTTTGAGATTGAACAGCTGCCGGCGCTGGATCGACTCCAAAACTTCGATGAGTGGCTGATGGAGCTCAACCAAGAACGGGCATCATCGCCCATCCCACTCCACCAACCGCATTAGCTACCGATGACACCACCAGGCACACCACCGCCGACTCCATCACCCCCGTCCACCTCGCCACCATCCCTCATGCTCTATGACGGAGATGGGGTATGTTACGAAGGACCGGCTGACCACGTCCAGTAGGAAGCGGTGGCTGAGGAGGATTCGGTGACGATGGAGGTGGAAGATGACTCGACGCCAGAGCTGATCATCGTGACAGACGATGAAGAGGACGAGGTCCATATCGTTTGTGAGGTCACATATCGACCTTTCAAACGATCTCGAGACCGATCACGCCTCCACGCAAGATCCAACGTCGCAGCTCATTTTAATCGAGCTTTTTCAAGGCCAAACACATACACATACATACACGCGCACGCACGCACGCACGCACGCACATACACCGACACATACATATATAATCGGCCCTTTTCAAGGCCATATATAATTTAAACAAAAAAAAAATTGTTTATTTATTATATTTATTGTAATCAGCTATTTTCAGAGCTAAAATATATATTTTATTTTGTGTTATAATCAGCTCTTTTCAGAGCTAAAAATATATTTATTTCTATATGTTATAATCAGCTCTTTTCAGAGCTAAAAAATATATAACATGGTAACAAACAATTAAAAAAACAAACATAATCTTGAAACTCTCTCTCGGTTCCACTAAAAGAAGTAAAGAAATCAAATGATAATGAATATGTTTTTTTCGAACGTGTAAAAAATATTGGTGGCCCTGAAAAGGATCGATTTAGTCCTGAAAAGGATCGATTATTCGAAGAAACGACGACGACGACGACGACGACGATGAGACGGTGATAGTGAATGGTCTTCACATTGACGACATCGCTTTCGAGGTCTGCGTGAAGAGTCATGCGAGACCACCACCTCGTCGTCGGCGTCGCAGTCTTCCTCCGGTGATAACGGTGGCTGATCACGGAGCTCCACAAAATCCTCCGACACCTCATAATACCGCCTTTCATGCGGCTCGTACAGGATGTACGACGGCGGCGATGCTGGTGGTGTTTGCATCACGAGGTCTGGAGGAGGTTGTGATGTATGAGGTCTCCGTAACTCCGTATACTCTTCTACTTTTTCTTTCTCTTCTTCTTCTTCTTCTTCTTCCTCTTCCTCTTCGAGTGGTCGAGTAGGCGCCCGTTGCTACTCTTCTTCCTCTTCCTCGAGGCCCATGAGTCAGGCGTTAGAAGCCAGAGGCGAAGAAAGCTCTGGTATCTCATACATCGCAAGTTGTACGCAATCCTCCAACGCTGCCAATCCTTCGAGAATTGCTTCTCGAAGAGACTCGTCGTCGACGAGATCTTGAAGAAAGATCTTGAAGAATCTTCTGGAGTCATTGCGATGAATGATGTCGAACGGATAAAAACACGTTACTTATATCGCATCTCGCGGAGCTGCTCCGTACCAATCAGCAGCCGCGAGCGCTGCGTGAAGGGGGGGAGCACATACGGAGCAGGTGGGGCTTTGTCTATAAAAGCCACGTAGTATACAGAGTAATCATCACTCGCTGACATGGATTCATCAAGCGACAACGTCCAAGCAATGGAGAAAACGAGAAGTGAGGCCGATTTCGATTGGGAGATCGGTCTCGCGATGAATGATTGCGCCGCTAGCTACATCATCGCCGATCAGGTCGCTGGTTGCGTCACCACCATTCACGCCGCAACGCTCGCCAGATCCATCTCTGCTCTTCGTTGAGCGACTCTCCGACTGTCAACCGCTGGTGTTGCCGCCGCTGTCGCCGCCGTCATCGCTCTCGCCCATACCGTCGTGCTCCAGGATTTCTGGAGAACTACAAGTTGTCATCATCTTGTTTTTCTCCAGAACCTGAGAAGAAGAGGAAACTTGATGTTATCGAGCTGGGCTCGTCACCTCTCTGTGTCACCGTTTCCTCAGGGACGTTGTCTCCGCAGAGGATACCGCAGAAGCGACCGCGTGGCAACAGCGGTGATGATGAACTACGTCGGCGAATTCGTCGATGACTTACGATTTAATAAGTCCTTTTCAAGACTATCCAATCGGCCCTTTTCAGGGCCACAAATATGTCACAATATGGGAACAAATATTCATATATATATATATTACTCTTTATTTAACTTGTACAACATAATGTACATATAACAAAACTATATAATCTAATCTAATCTGTACATATAACAAAACTATATACTCTCCTCTAATCTCCTCTCTCGCTCTCGCTCGCTCTCTCTCCCCCCCCCCTCCCCCCCCCCTCTCTCTCTCTCTCTCTCTCTCTCTCTCTCTCTCTCTCTCTCTCTCTTTTATTTATCGTCGTTTAAATTATTAGTAAAATATGTTAGACTTCGATCAATATTATCGCTATCTGTTTTATCGATAGGGCAAAATATTAGCTGTGCGACTCTTGCGAATTTATTTCTAGCTAGTATTAGTGTTACTAACAGGATTGCCTATAGTCGATACTGCAGCGTAAGTTCTCATAATGACCAGTTGTGCGCAATGTAAAAGACGTATCCTACCTAATGAGAAGCGTGTAAATTGCAACGGCTGCCAGCGTATTATTCATGAGCGTTGTCTTGTTAGATTTTTAGAATCCTCTAAAAAGCAAGATTGTGGCTCTCGTAACCTTGTTAAATCTACTAAATATTCTGGAAGTGTTGGTCCTATTTTACCACGTCTTAGTGAGCGGACTGCCGCACGTACGTCGCTCTTTGACTCCGCGCGAAACATCGATTTAAACAATTCTCTTTTGTCGGTTAGCTCTTCATATCATGATCAAAGTATGGCCTATTTTAACAATTCGAATGTCGGTAGTGCTAACTATACTGTGCCCGGGTCACTCTCTTTGAATGGCAGTCCCAATATGGGCGATTACCAGCTAAATAATAATAGTACTCTAACCCGTTCCGTTAATTTTCAACCAAATAACTCTCACCAAGCGCAATTTTCTATAGCTGGCCACACTGGTGTTGCCTCACAATTGCCCTCAAACTGGCATCAATTATCAGAAGTTGATCGGTCAGGTATGGTTTTTCAAATGCTTGCTCAAAATCAGAATACTATGCAATCATTAGTTCAGGACTACCGCAAAGTGCGTAATGAAATGTCGGATTACTCTACGCGACTTGCGACTCTGGAGAATAGTCATGCTTGTCTATCCAAGTATTGCCCAGCTGAAATAAATCAACTGAAAGAATTACGCAGATGCGGGGCAAGTACTACTGAACTGAAGGTTACTGCTATTCCCGCCGACAATACTACTGCGTTTTCGGATTTTGCTAATCTTGAAACTCTCTCTCGGTTCCACTACAAGAAGTAAAGAAATCAAAGTACTAAGCGTCTTGAAATTGCAACAGTTGTGCGCTGCCTACCGAAGATGCTGCAATATTAAATGACGAAGTGTTAAATGTTAACGGTCCAAATCAATTTAAAAATGAATTTCAGAGTTTCATTGTTAAATTTAAATCGGAGGTTATTAGTCAACATGTCCTTAAGTGTAAGCGTCAATATGGCATACTTAAATTTATTATTTAGTTACTAATGGCTCAGACAATGTTGTTTCTGTTTACGAAATGGTTCCCCCTTTTCACAACGAACTGCGAATACTAGCTAGGGATAAAGCCACCGAGACAGGGTACAAGCATGTTTCGCCTGCAAATGGTTGCATTTACGTTAAGAAAACTGACATGTCTATACCGATTGTCATCTCCACCGAACATGATCTGAGTAACATTGTATGACTGTCTGATCTGCCACGTCCTCAGATCAGGCAGGGTGTGCGATCGAGTATTAGAGTTGCGCATGCGAATGTAAGCTCGCTACGTGAACATTTTTCTGATGTAAAGAATCTTATGATTAATAAAAATGTTGATGTTTTTGCTTTGACTGAAACGTGGCTTACTTCAGACGTCCCTAGCGAGTGCCTTAACATCGACTTGTTTCTTTTTGTTCGAAATGACAGAAAATTAAAGACTTCTCACAATAAAAGCCCTAGATTACGTGGGCGTGGACGTAGATTATTTTTACAAAGTGGTGGCATTATGATTTATATTAGATCGGGCATTCGTGTTAAAATTTTACCTGAGTCGAAACTTTCACATATAAATGAGACTGAGTTTACATTAATTGAGGTCACGGTCGAAAATTACCAACGTATTTGGTTAGCAGCCGTATATAGACGACCTAAGGGCCTCGTTTTGAGTGCTTTTTTCAAGCTACTATTCAAATATTATCATTCATTTTCTAATTTTATTTTACTTGGCGATTTAAACGCTGATCTCCTCTGTTCTAATCAAGAACCGAATTACTTCTATATGGAATCGTTAATAAAATTGATTCGCGGCCCATCGACCGAGTCGTGACGCGAGCTTCTCCGAAGCTCGCGGAGTGGGTCGATGTTCGCGAAGTTCGGGGAAAAAGTCGGGCTCATGAAATTCCCCAAACTTAAATAAAAAAAGAAAAGAAAAAATAGAAATAAGTCTAAGTCGGCTATGGTTGCGGACATCAATTCCCCCCTTGAAATTCGCGACTTTTTCCCAGTCTCCGAAATTGATGGAAAAGAAAGTACGAATTTAAAAGGAAAAAAAGAGAACACGATTGAACAGAACAAAAAAAAAATTAAAAATTATCCGCGACGCGTGCTCTACCGTTAAAGAATAAAGGTTTTATTAAAAAAATATCTTAAAACTACTTACAAGGATATGTTAAGTGTAACTGTTGGCTCTTTGTTATAAACAAATCTTGAGTGAAAGAAATGTGTGTGAGTGTTCGTGTGTTGTTTGTGTGGAGTGTAATTTCATTCTTAACAATGAAGATTTAAGTATGCAAGGAAAAGATTCTATATAATAAAATACCGATAGTAGGTGAAGAACAAGTTTGGCTCGATAAAAATAAATCTTTCACTGATCAGTCTCTAAAAACAAAAAAACAGAATACACTTTATGGTAGCGACATCTCGACGTCTCTACGTCGATGCACATCTTTGCAGACGTGCAGCGTAAGCCACACCTTAGCCGCGTGTTCACTATCATATCAAAGGTCAACAAATTTCACTTTAACTCCACAATCACGCACAGTAGACTTCGTCACGGTGCCTCGGACGATGTAGCGGTGATTGCGAGCGGGGTTGCTTCGCTCTTCTGTGCGTCTATAGCGCACTGTCTCTTTTCAGGGCCTACCGCGGCAGCGGCGAGGAGGCGCGACGGCAGCGAGGTCGTTGGACCGATGGAGCTCGCCCAGCTGGGTGAGCGCGGTCGTGAGCGTGTGTGTGGACGGCGCGTCGTCATCCGACGACGCACAGTGGGCTAGAACGTCGAAAAAGTGATATAAATCTTGGCTTCACACAAATTTTGAATAATAAAGATTTTTATGTTATGGCGTTTGAATCTTTGA
>JAPYZO010007553.1:0-11098 GCA_030522905.1 Torymus flavipes | reverse complement strand
CGCCCATTTCAAAGTATAAGATAGCGCGGTCGTCCCTCAGGCTCTTTCTACATTGGACAGATACTTGCCTTCGGAGCGCTCCCGCGCTCCTTGATAGATGTAGAAGCGATACATTCGTTTGGAGGAAGCTACGTGCCAATATATTGGCAGCGGTTTTTTATTTGTTCTTCTAAAAACGTATGAAAAGTGTAACTTATTCTATATATTTATTCTCCTTATTTGTATAAGTTAATTATTTTCAGATGTTATATATTATCAGTTGTAATTTCTAATCACTAAAGAATATTTAAATTGTCATACCGTAAAAGTCGTGTGAAGTAGTCAGGCCAGTTATTCGGAAACATCACCAGAAAAAATCCAGTGGCGATCAATATCATTCCTGCCAGTTTCATCCCCATAAAATGGGCTCCATAAAGTATTACATCTAGTGCTGCAAAAGGTTTCATCAACATTTAATAAAATTATAGTAGATTTTGCTATAAGGGACTTAAAGGGCGGATTATTATGGCGGGTGGATTCATTGCACAAACGAAGTAGGGTATTAATCCCCAGAGAAAAAGAAATAATCGATTTTACTTCCACGTTTTATATAGAACTCTATTCCCTATTTAACTGTGGCTACTTGTGGTTAATTTGGGAAAGTAAGACTATATCGACGGCTGAGCGGAACAAGGTGCTATCTCGACGAGCGCTCAGAGAAGGTGTTAACTTGGCAGTTGTTCAAAGAAGGAGCTAACTCAGCGTGAGCTTAAGGAAGGTACTATCTCGGCGCGCGTTTGAAGTAGGAGCTAACTTAGCACGCGCTTGAAAAAGGTCCTATCTTAGCACAGGCTCATGGAAGGTTTATTTAAACGCCCATTTTTTTTCTGAAATTTTGTAGCTGTAGCGTGCGCTCTTTTCAATATAAATACTTTTTCTACCAATTTATCACCTTTTATGATCATACTAAAACTATAGATTATTGTTTGATACTGATTTTCGTATAACTGCAAAATGTTCATTTCATCTTTGAAAAGTTGTCTACTTTAAACGCATCAACATAAAAAATTCTGTTGTTACATGTTGCTATAATATTATATTTTTAGCATTAAACGCATAACGTTGTCCTAGACAAATGTACAAAATTCAACGGAATATTACGAAATTCAACGGAATTTTACAATTTACGATACACCTTTTAAAACAATTCAAAATGGATGTTGCTGAAATACAAACATTGCTTAGAACACGAGACATTTTCATACTGGACCGCGGATACCGAGATGCTATTCCCATTTTAATTGGTATTGGCTTAATTACATTAATGCCACCTTTACATGATCCTTATCAAGCTCAGTTCTCAACAGAAGATGCCAACCAAACTCGTCTCATTACAAAATCTAGATTGATCGTGGAAGCAAGAAATGGCCACTTGAAAAACTTATTTAAATTCTTTGCAAACGTTATCCCTACATCTCATATTCCCAACCTGGGTGATTTTCTCCGTATAGCCGGTGCTATAATAAATAAATATGATGTCTGACACAAATGAAGGATTAGCAAAACAGATGTTAAATCGAGCTACAGTCGTCAATGTAGTGCAAGCTCGAGTGAAAGTTGAAAGTCTTAAACAAAGACGGGATTGGTGGGCGAATCAAACTGCAATACAGTTGCCATTGTTTCTGAATTTAACTTTGGAATATTTTCGTGACTTAATTTATGGGGCTTATCAAGTTGGACTGGCACCATCATACATTTAGGATTCATTTTAAGGGCTGAGGTGGAAAAAGAAGAAGAAATCGGAGAAACGAACATAGCTTTGCAATCGATTGGAATACCAATGGACCAGGTTTCATAAGAATGAGAATTTCCTGTATATTCAGAAATGCTGTGAAACATCGAGAATGGATAGCATTTGATTGGAGTGTAATCACGATCAAGATGTTGCAAATGAGGGTCAACCTTTTTTTGGGTATTACTGTACATGCAAGAGCAAGAACTGTTGGAACCTGCGCTCACATAGCAACTAGTCTTTGGTACTTGGGATACGTTCTACATGACGATAATGTGCATTATCCGTCTCTGAGATTCTTACAAAGCGTACGAGATGCACATATGGATATGGATCAATTATATGAAATAATAGACCCTATAGGTTAACAAAGATTAGAATTGTGATAGAAGAGAGGAACTAGGCTTCATACTTTTTGTTTCTATTCTTTTTTTTGTTTTATACACACTCGTATATATAAATATACATACTCACAAGAACACACACACACACATACACATACATATACACATACATATACACACACACACGCACAGACAAAGAACCCGTGTCAAGTTACTAGTCTCGCATCAGGCGCCTCCCCAGGTGGTGGATAGGGGAAAGCTCGTCAGATTTGAAGGGCACCGGGGAAATAAAATACCCGGGGTGGACCAAAACTAGCTAGGGGAATGAACCCCGAATATAAACCAAACATGGATACAGGGTATGAGACAGACGTATTATCCGGCGGGGGGGGGGGGGGGGGGGGGGGGGGGGGCACATACAAGACTGAGGACAACTTCAAGCAGCTTAGTGAAAAGATCGAGTCGCTTGTAGAGTTTATCCTAGATAAGAAGAATATCCATACAGAGCTCAAGACAATGGCCAGGAGCACCGCCAGAGCGCTTAAGGATTATGCCAAAGACCGGAAAAAGGTAGGTTCGGTAGAGGCGGTACGACCCGGTCTGGATGAAGCTGTACAAATCTCGCCCCTGTCATGTAAGGAAGGAACATCACGGGTGCCTCCAAAACGCAAGAAGCCCTCAACTCCAGCAGCCAAGGAGAGGAGGAAATCAAGAACGCAGGTGACAAGTAACAATCGGCCGCAGCAGCGCATGGATACTGGATGACGGCAGAGAGGCGAAAAAGCAAAAAAAAACCTGGGAAGCGATCAAGCGCAATATACCAAATGCACAGCCGAAGGCCGGACTTGGACCGGCCCGACCCGATGCCTTCAAAATAAAGACATCCAGAGTAATGTCGTATGCCGACATTATTCGTAAGGTCAAAGGAACGCCGGACCTAAAAGAGCTTGGAGAAAGGGTCACGCGAATTAGGCGCACCCAAGCAGGAGAACTACTACTGGAGTTCGGAAGACCAGGTGTTACCACCCACGAGCTTCAGGCAATAGCCTCGACCACACTGAATGAATCAGCTGAAGTGCTATCGCTGACCCACAAGGAAGTCCTAATCATCAAGGACATGGACGAGACTGCTTTCACCGAAGAGGTCGCCCAGGCTATCGCAGGGGTGACCGGGTCACAAGCAGTAACCCCCGAGTGTATCAAACTTAGGAAATCCTATAGTGGCACCCAAGAAGCCAGTGTCCTGCTTCCCGTCGCAGAAGCAAAAAAGCTACTGAACAGTGGAAAACTCAGAATTAGCTAGGTGAACTGCAGGGTACGGTGGCGAGAAACACCATCGCGATGCTTTAGGTGCCATGAAAACAGACACATAACGAAGAACTGCAAAAGTACGGTCGACCGGTCAACGCAATGTTTCCGGTGCAGAAGAGAGGGCCACAAAGCATGTCCCGTAACAATGAGAAACCGCTGGAGGACGGGACAACGAACAACAGAAATGGCTAAGGTACTCCAAATCAACCTGAACCATTGCTCTGTGGCCCAGGACCTGCTGCTACAGCTGGTTCGAGAAGAGAAGGCCGACATTGCCATAATCAGCGAAGAGTACAGGGATCTTGACTAACCAAACTGGGTCAGGGATACCACCGGCAAGGCTGCCATCTGGATATGAGGAAACTTCCATATATCCAACAAGATGGAACCAACCCTGCCCGGGTTAACCTGGGTGGAGGTAGCGGTTATGCGACTGTACAGTTGTTACTTCCCACCAAGCCAGAAAATCGATGACTTTGCAAGATCCTTGGATACCGTTGTAGCCAGCACCTTCCGACTGCCGATAATGATCGGGGGAGATTTTAATGCATGGGTGACGGAGTGGGGTAGTGCAAAGACCAATGAGCGCGGATGTACGCTCCTGGAGGCCTTTGCGACACTAGAACTTGAGATCGCTAATACAGGG
Source organism: Torymus flavipes (assembly GCA_030522905.1). Classification (NCBI taxonomy): domain Eukaryota; kingdom Metazoa; phylum Arthropoda; class Insecta; order Hymenoptera; family Torymidae; genus Torymus; species Torymus flavipes. Next base: position 7,026 of record JAPYZO010007553.1, on the reverse strand, counting down.
AAAACGCTGACCTACTCTAAGGGAGGCAAGACATCCATAGTCGACCTAATCTTAGTCAACACTAGACTGATGGGAGAAGGGCTAGGCTGGTGAGTTAGCGATCGGTACACGGGCAGCGACCACAAAGCCCTAGTATATAAGCCTCAGCTAACCAGCAGAACGGCATGCATGGATAAGCAGCCAATAAAAGAGAGATGGGCACCATATACCTTCGACAGAGAGGCGATTCTCTGATCCCTGTTGTAAGTACCAGGCTGGACTCGGCGATACTAGAGGCGGGTGGCCTATCCGATAATCAGTTCGGCTTCCGGAAAGGCCGCTCAACTATTGATGTCATCGGCCGAGTGATAGCGGTAGCTTCGGACGCCATCACCGGCAGTCGGTGTACAAAGAGAATGCGTATCTGAAATGCGTTTACCTCGGCCAGATGGGACCACATCATGGAATTCTTGGAACGTCTGAAGGTACCACTCTACCTCCGCAAGGTTATCTCAAGCTACCTGGGAAACCGAACCTTGCTTTACGACACCGATGGTCGCATAAACTCCTACGAAATCACAGAAGGTGTGCCGCAAGGTTCAGTATTTGGGCCCCTGGCTGGAACGTCCTATATGACGGACTACTTAGACAACCGCTCCAAGAAGGGGCTTCAATGGTAGCTTTTGCTGACGACGTTGCACTCATCGTCGTAACGAAGAGTATCGAAGAGATCCAACACCTGGCAGATGAGGCTATTGAAGTGGTAGCTAGCTAGTTGACCGACCACGGACTGAGTCTGGCGGCAGAAAAGACGGAGACGGTGCTCATCTCGCGAACGAAGAAGAGGAAGTACGCCACTTTCACAGTCGAAGACAAAGAGATCAGGACATTAGACTCTATTAAATATCTTGGAGTTACGATAGATGCGCGGCTGTCATTTAAGGATCATCTCTTGAACGCGGGCGTAAAGGCAGCGGGAGTGGCATCTGACGGGCATTATGCCCAACATAGGAGGACCGAAGCAGCCTCGACAAGCTCTTCTCTCTACGGTGGTGACCTCCGTAATTCTATACGGAGCCCCAATCTAGGCAGCGGCAATGAGTAGCCATACGAGTTACGGAGCCACCTGCCGTCGGGCCTATTGAGTGGCCGCGCTCAAGGTGGCTCGGGCATACCTTACTGTGTCGGACATCGCTCTCTCGGTGATTGCGGAACTTCCTCCCTTGGACCTTCTGGCAACCGAGAGAGCCACTAAGTACCGTGAAGGCAGGCATGCCGAAGAAGACGACGTGGGCCAGAGTCGCCACCATAAACAATTGTCCAGGGGGGCAAGTGAAGAGTGGCAGCGTCGATGGGACCTGACGGAAGATGCCCGATGGATCCACCGTGTCCTTCCAGATATTGAGAAGTGGATAAGCAGGAGACATGAATTCGTCACTTTCCACCTCACGCAGGTGCTTACCGGACACGGCTGCTTTTGTAGCTACTTACATCGTATCCGTGTGTATCATAGCGCGTAGTGCCCGGTTTGCTCTGGAATCAACGAGGACGTAGAACACGCACTGTTAGCGTGCCCTAGGTTCGAAAATGAGAGAGAGCAGTTCTGAGCCTCATGGGAGGTCCCCTGACGCCAGAGGGCATTGGACGGTGCACGCTTGCCTCACAGGAGGGATGGGACGCGGTGGTTACACTCGCCACGTCCATCGTTGAAAGGCTCAACTCCATCCGGAGAGCAGAAGAGAAAAGAGGTGTGGACAGGACTGACGGATGAAGTGGCGCCGGTTGGCGCTGAAGAGGGCCTCTGAGGCAACAACTGCCACCGCGAAGTAATGCCTGCCGGCGGTTTCCACGGTGGCAGTATAAGGCGGCGGGATTTTAGTGGGTAAATCTTGACTTGTCAACATCGGGAGAGTCCCACACACGGGGAGACACGGGTCTAGGGTGCCTAAAGCAGTTCCCCGCCGCTTCGGAAAAAAAAGAAGAAAAAAAAAGAATCAAACACCTATCACGTCTACGCCGTTAATCCTGGGTTACACTGAGAATGGGTCAGTATACTATCATTTTTGCGTAAAAAAACAGATAAACGAGAAACAGAGGAAGAGGACATCAGTGTTTTGTGCATATCGACTTCGAAATGTGCATATATACATCAAGAACATGCATCCGATATAATTGAATAGCATCTCATTGTGAGTCTTGAGGTAGCTTTTTTACGTATATTATCTATTTTTGTACTTTGACCTTTGATTTCTTACTAAAAGACGAGTTTCCGGGCATGGTGCGCATAGAGATATTTGATCAGCATGGTGAGCACTATCGCTCTGCGAGGGTTAGATTGAAATTCACCGAAAGTATTTTTTCATTGTTTTTTTTTTCATAATTTTTACATATAAAAAAATTAGAATTTTGTTTTTCTTGTATAATTTGTCCAGGAGCTGAGATATTTATATGTACACAGTTTACCATACATTTTTGACCGTATACCTACAGAATAATTCAAATTGTCAAGATTTGGCAGCACGCCGCTTTCGTGTATGTACCTATATACACGTCTGTGAGAGTGAGAACAACGACGATGCAGACGCAGTCATTAGTTGGGAGCGGGTTTAGCGGACTCGCGGGCTTACGACGAACAATGGCTGTGACCACAATGACGCACAATGCGCGCGAGCTCTCCTGTGTCTAGGTATACCTCTATATAGGAGAACGTTATTTATAGGTATACCTTATACACGGGAGAGCGCGCCCGTGCATAGCGCGTCATTGTGGTCGCAGCCAGTGATGAAAAGCGAGCTCGCGTGCTCTCTACGCGCGCGTATGCGCGCATTCGTGTCAGAATTGCACGTCAAGTGCAATTGCAGGCACGGCGACCTACGAAATTGATATTCAAATTTCGTAATAAGAAAAATCGAGAAAAGTCCGGAATCATTAGCAGAATTTACAATAATTAATCAAAAAACTGCGTATTTAATATTTATTTAATAAAAAAATAAAGATTATCGATACTGCAAAATATTAGTTTTTTACTATTTTTTTATGTAAAAATTTAATTTAATTGAGGAATCAAAAAATATGATGTTATGAAACGATATTCGTAATAGTCTTACGCAAATCTTTTCCGAATAAGCGGGTACCGCATGTTTCCTGTGAAAGTTCTACCATAGAGAGGGTCTTTATTTCTTTAGACATGCGCCTCTGTGCGAGATTTCCGAAACAAGGAAATCATTAATTGCAACATGACTACTGAAAATTTCGTTACATACCATTATATTTTCTGATTCCTCAATTAAATTGCAAACGATTCGCGATGATTTTATGGTATTTTAACATTTTTGACGTTAAAATATAGTAAACTCAAATATTTCGCAGTATAGATAGTTTTTATTATTTTTATTAAATAAGTATTGCGTACACTTTTTTTTATTAGTTATTGCAAACTCTGCAAACAAATCCGCAGTTTTCTTGATTTTTCTTATTACGAAGTTCGACAATTAATTTCGTAGTTCTCACAGATCGCAATCGCTCTATGTTTCAGGAGCTAGAGGGAGAAGGACGCTGGGTACTGTCGAGCCGCGACGAGCTAGCGCTGAAGTATTTCGACAGTGGAGACAACGTGCGACCACGCTAACGACGAGGTTTCATACATCCCGTGCGTGCGGTCTGCTGCACACCCGGCGGAAAAGGGTGCCACGCGCTGCTGTGCCATAATCTCACTTTTACGAGTCATAGCTCCATTATTGCTCTATGGCAAGAACACATGTGTCTTGGCCGTGCGCGAGCGGGCGCGCACAAGGCTCGGTTGTATGCGACAAAGAAACGTTTCAGCGACGAAACATGTGGGAAGTGATAGAGGAGGAGAGAGCCGTGCAAGAAAGAGGAACAAGAAAGGAGGGTTAATATTGTCATGGACGAGTCGTGGCAACTGCCGTCTTCAACCGGACACTTCGCAGCTAGACGACACCCTACGAGCTGCTCCCACGATACGCGAGAGCCCTCGCGGCCTCTCACAGGAAAGTGCACGTCTGCGCTTTCCGTCGTGAGACCCGCTCGACGAAGCTGCAACGCTGCTTCAGTGGGGTTCCGACCGCCGTACTGCCTGCATCTGCTTCAACTGTAATATAAGAACCCCTTTTGACATCCCTTGTGGTTGCACGTTTATACTTTCAACGTACAGTAAAATTTAAAAGAAAATCTATAAATTATCAACACCGAAGCCTATTCTGGCATCCCGTATGGTCGCGCGTGTAAAATTCGACGTACTAAAAAGTTGTAGGACGTCTTGTGTTTCGCACGTCGATAAATTGTGAAATCATCGGTACAAGGACACCTCTTTTTCTGTGCCGTTTAGAAAAATAACAAATTTAGTGCTTTAGTGACAACTATCGAAACATATAGAACACGTGCAATAAGTGTTAATTGACAGAAAAAAAAGCAGGTGTACTCCAACTTGCAAAAAAAAGAAGGAAGGCAGGACTGTATCGGCTAGCAGCTATAGCGGGTTTCCGATAACGCAAACGCAAGTACTCTATCATTTCTGCAGGCACTAAAACTTATACCACATTTTAACGAAGACCTCTACAACTTAAATTTATTTTGCGTTTCGGTGAGGCACGTATTTGCCACCTTTGGACATGAAAATAAGCAATACATGATTTTCGCTCTCGCTGACAAACTCACAGGTCGCGCAGCGATTGGTTATAGAACCCGATTATCCAGCTATAGTTTTGTCGAACATCTACTAATTGATTTGACAACACAATATAGCAATGTGGGTATCGCGGATGAAATAATCGCGCAAATGAAAGTGATTAGTCAACAGCAGGGCGAGGCAGCTGGTGATTTCGGGTTGCGGATATAAAAATTACATAATCGCTTATTAACGATTTATGACTCAGCGCCTGATCTCGAGTCCGCTGATCGCAGCTTACTCAAGCGAACCGCGGACCGTGACACGCTTCAGCAGTTCTTATTTGGCTTATCGCACCCGCTCGACTAACGCGGGGCTAAAGTTCTAGGCCATATTGTGGGCGAAGGAATGGGTCAGAATCGATCCAAAAAAGCTCGAAACGGTCCGTAATTACCAAGTACCGACGAACGTCAAAAAAGTAAAATAATGGATTTCGTTCACCAGCTACTTTGGAAGATTTATCCCAAGTTTTGCCGCTATCACCTACCGATATCTAAACTACAACAAAAGTGCGTTAAATTCGTATGGGACCACGAACAACAAAAAACATTTGATAAGATGAAAGTTATAATATGTAGCGAACCAGTGCCCATTACTCTAGACTGGTCGAAGCCATTGATTATAACAACAGATGCGTCGGATTACGCACTAGATCGGCAAGGACAGAGCGTGCGCCTACGCAGCGCGGACTTTAAAGGGGCAGTGAGCTGCGTTATCCAACATATGATAAGGAATTATTAGCCATTTTTGTCGCAATGGAGCAATTAAGACCCTATATTTACGGTAAAAAATTTACGGTTATAACTGATCACGCGCCCCTTAAGCACTTTCACACGTCAAAATAGCCAGATTTGCACTTTAATAGACTCAAAGCGGTGCTTCTAGGATACTCATTTGATGTAGTGTATTGGCCTGGCAGTCACAACATAACACCTGACGCTCTCTCATGCAACCCGATCTTGCGCGACGGTGAAGCAGATCCGGAGCGTTCACGTGCGCAACTGTATCAGCTGGCCGACGAACCAGAAGAAACTACCAGTAGGGTATCGGGTACACTACCTGGAAGGATTTTCGTTTCCAGAGTATTAAAAAGAACGGCCTGGATCGAAACAAGAAAATAAAACGTGAAAAATTCAATGTATTTACAACATCTATGATAGAGATGAGATACTACGAATTCGCTCTCTATTAAAAAATATCGTGCGATTATCGACTGATCGCGCGATTGATCGCGCAAGGAATCACGCAATGATCGTGTCAGTTTATCGAACGTTTTCTGGCGCGATTATTGCGCGATTATTGCGCGATTATTGCGCGAACTAATCAAAATTAAAAAAAAAATGTTATTTTGTATCTATATTTTTATTATAAATAATTCATTCAATAACATAAATTAAATTATTATTAAATATTGTGAAATCTTGATGAGTTTGTGCGTGTGTGCGTACGCGTGAATATCTGGGAAGACATAAAAGGAATTGTACAACAACTTATAAAAATATTAACTTTTATCTGTTTTTACCGTATCAAAAATATTATATAAAAATAACTAACCAATCGCACTTAACGATAATAATAATAATATAAACATTGTATTAATATCAATAATTATAATTAATAATGAAACATATTTGGAACAGGTATAAAAAAACTCTAGCTTCTCTTTCTACAACACCAACAATTTTTGATATTTCGTTGCATTTTATACAAATATCATCATCTATTTATACGAATTCTCGTAAGACATTAGAATATTTGTGCGATTATATCTTGATTTCTTCACAATCTTGCTAAAAATAATCAGTCGCGAAACCAGCTATTTTCTGACTTTCCGATTCTCATTTTTGAAATATATTGGTAGAATATTCAGTAAATTATTTTATAATATAATTGCAATATTATAATTTCAATATTATAACAGGCGACTTGACTTGTGATTAATCACATGATCAATAACATGATTTTTTACAAAATCCAGGAATATGCTCTGGTGTATTTATAACTAAATTCATTTATTATGTAGCAGGTTAACACTGCTTATAAACGAAAAATAACAGTGTATCAAAAAACGGATTTTTAACACGCCATCACACAAAAAAACGAAAAGAATGAGACCTGTCCGAGTAAAATCGACCGTGTAGAAGCTGAGATCCAGGCGTATACACACACACACACACACACACACACACACACACACACACACATTTTTCAAAAACCATGTGTTTTGATTCCTAACACCTAGCCAAAAAATGAAGTTACTCATATATCTTCCTATATTATATAGACGTAAGCGTTAAATGTGAACGTAGTCCCTCCTATCCGCCCTCCAACGTTCCCTCCACCTTTCTATTTTCCGCCAC
>JAPYZO010007551.1:0-15311 GCA_030522905.1 Torymus flavipes | reverse complement strand
TATATCCTATAATGAAGAAGAAAAATCTTGTCCCGAAGGTGTGCTCGAAAAAAATTTTTCAAATCGTGATTTCGGGTTTTGTCGCCACTTATGTGAGAATTGCACATATAAATATGTTCCACTATATTTTTATGATTTACTATTTTCATCAAAGTTTTTCTTATACCTAATAACAAGTGCTAATTCAAAAGGAAGTTTTATAGAAATCAGGTACAAAACAAAAAAAAGGAATAAAAATGTTTTTTAAATATTTATTTAATTTATTAAGCCTCCGGGGCTAAAGCTTCTTTATTACAATCGTTTTTTGCGATGCGGAATTTAAATGAAAATATATCGTCAAGCCTATATCTCTATAAAGTTATCTTAAATGTCAAAAACATAATCAAATAATCTATTGCATAATTTGTTAAGAATGAAAAATCATCTAGAAGGATTATGAAAATCGTATAGGTATAGCTGTTCCCGTACATTAATAATATTATTAACTATTACATGAAATTAGAAAATGGATGATAAATTTAATTAGCTTTTTTAAATACTTAATCAATATAACATTTTTCAGATTTTTGTGATATTTTATTAAAATAATTAACTGTAGTTAATCATTAACTATATTCATTCAGAGTTTCGTCCGACGAAAACTTGCATTATGACTATCCTTCCTTGGTGAACGGAAAAAGGTTCAGTTCTACTTCAATTGCCATAACTGAATATTGATGATATTTACGCATGGATCTTTAAACCTATTGCCTACTTGCTTCTATACAAATAAGTTCCTCAAAAAATCATAATCCCAGTTTACAATTTTTATTAGAACAGATTCTATAGGTCAATTCTCATATACTCGAACATTGATCTTAAACATTATCATTTATCTCATGACTTTATGTAAACTAGATTAAATATATGAAACTATAAAAATTATATTTTTTTAGAAACGATATAAATATATAAACATTTTTACTTTCACTATATAATAATGTCATTAGGAATAATTATAGGTAGGTTGAAATAAAAGGTAAATAAAATAAAAAGAAATTGTTTTTTTTGTTCTTAAAAATAAATTTATTAAACTAAGTAACTATGAAACTATTTAAACTTGGGGAGCAACGGGGAGATGAGCACCCTGGGGCTGGAAACCGTTCTCGTCGGCGACGTAGGTGACGGTGTAGGTCTGTCCGTCTTCGCCGACGAAGCTGAAGGATCCATGGACGCGGAGGGTAGCGTCCTCGGGGCCTCGGGTCTCAACCTGGGCAGACTCGTCGCGCTTTGATCCGTCGCTCAGTTCATAGTTGTATTTGTAGCTGTCGAGACCAATGTTGTCATGGAGAGTTTCCTTCACAACGACAACGTCGTTGGAGGGGGCAGATAAACGTTGGGGGAGGGCAACGGCGACGGCCAGGATGGCGACGAAGGCAATGATCTGCAAGGAAATAATTTATGTTTAGTTAAAATTTGGCTCGTGAAATATGTAAGTTGAAAACTACGCAGTATGTCTTTGGTATAGCTGTACTCAAAGCATTTTAACTGCAGCGGATCTTTGCTAAAAAAGTTCGTCTATAATATGCTAAGCATACAGTTACAGAGATTAAGTACTCTTTAAATCTTCGTCGAAGGGTTTTCAAATACGCTAGAACCTTTCAAATTACAAAAGCTACATACGTATAAATGATTAACGTTCTGTAAATCAGTTAATGCCCGCGTAAACGTTTCAAATGCGATAAATTTGCGAAATCTTAGGTCGAATAGTTCCATCGAGCACTTTTACAATGGCTATTCGACGCGCGGACGATTTAACGGAGATAAAAAAAAAAAGAATAGCGAAAAGCCGTAATTATCGAGCCGCGAGTAAACGTTCTACAGTTAATATTTATATAACCGCACCGTTGGAGCGGCAATTAAAAAGCTTTGCACTGAGCAAACTACAGCATTAGCATTAAGTATACCCACGCGCGCGCCTCTCCTTCGCGCTCATCAATGAATCATTACGTTACTAATATAGTACGAATATTCGACGAGGGCGAGCGATCCGGCGTTAAAATCGGGCCGCTCCGGAGCAACAAGTGAAGTGAGTATATAATATACAGGTGCGATAACGCCTCTCTCGCGGGCCGCAGCACGAAGTGTATCTCGAGCCGGCGCGATACAATCAGTCAAGTGATAAAGCGCGCGCGCGCTTATTGCGCAAGGCCGAGGCAGCCGTGAGTTTTACGACGGCGAAGACGCTCCTTTCCAAAGCCGAGCGCGGCCTTTCCAACTCTCCTCTCCCGCGCCTCCTTTTCCTAACGTAGCTACTCCCTCTCTGTGTGTACACGAGAGTGGCACACACAGACACGTAATCAGTATGTATACACACACACACACAGAGACGACAAAACGACTATGTGCACGCAGGGAATTTCATATGGATGCGCCGCGCACCCGCCGCCGGCCGGGAGGGGGAAAAATCCAATCCGACGATCCTTTCCCTCCTAACGATCTCTGTATGCTGCAGGCAAGCGCGATCGCGTCCACGCGATGCGACATTGCGCAACACGCAAATCGCGCCTACCTATAGGGAGAGATGGAATCGATCGTATAGCTCTGTGCTCGTGTTTGAATGCGACGTTGCGTGCAGCCACGAGGGTTTAGTTGGGTCATCGACGGCAGGGAGACAGATTTTATTCCGCCGAATTTTTAGGTACCGCGAATTGCGTTTTAGATAGTAGGCTGGTGTCAATTATACGGGCTACTAATATAGGAGTCCGCTTGAATTCTGCAATTATAAGAATCGCGAGGACGTTTATGGTGTTCGGATCGGCGTATACCATGGGCGATATCTGAGTTGCTCATCCGTGACTTTATGCGCTACGAGCTAATTTTATTACGTGCGACAGGCATGAATTCAAATTATCCGGCGGCCACGATAACGCGTAATGTTTATGGGAGTATATATGTCGGGTAATCGGCGCTCTTCCCGGCAGTTATATGGAAAAACGAAAAAATGGTAAAATTAATTTAAATTGCTAAACGTTATGTGTTAACAAGATAGTGCTTTTAAATTTGTGGAATACCAAATTACCAACGACCGATTTATGAGCCAACGAATTCGTTCCATAAACACGCACAAACTTCTCCGTAAAACCAAGCGTTTATATGAATGCTCGAATACATTGTTTGGAAATCACCAGCGAGATAAAAAAAACCGAAATCCCATTTCGTATAGTTTTGACGCTTCTATATGCAAACGAAGAGGGAACAAAAAGGGCGACTTTACGAGGCTCCTCAATTTCTACACTGTATAAGACTTGCGCAAGATCGAACCGCGCTAAAATGTCTCCAAAGTTTCGCGGTCCGTTCGGAGGAGGAGAGGGGGAGATGAGCTCTTTTGTTCGGCGCGCCCGCGCTAGCTCGCGAAAAAAAGCGTTCCACACGCGAACTGTGCCCGGCGTACAACACGCGTGTTGCAGAAGAATCACATGGGCTCTCCGACTCAGGGTCTCCGCGACTGACAGCCCTTAAGAAATACGGCTATTGTTTATTTCCACTCTATGTCGTGCTCGCTCTTATTATCGTTTTTTTTTTGTTCGGTGTAGGCTTTTTTTGTTTAGTCGCGAGGAGGGAAACAAGATTGCCGAAAGAAAGAGTTTTGCAAGGTTTCGAGCGATTATTTTTAACCGATCTAAGGTTTCGGAATGTGTGGTTTAGTACAAAAAAAAAAAAAAAAAAAAAAAAAAAAAAAAAAAAAAAAAAAAAAAAAAAAAAAAAAAAAAAAAAAAAAAAAAAAAAAAAAAAAAAAAAAAAAAGAATACGGATTTGAAAATTGCGCAAAAATTAACATGAAAGTTTAGTTATTTAAATATATGTCGATTTCTTTAATATTGTTTAGTTATATTGTTATACACTTGAAAAAAATTGTCGTTAAAACTTATTAAAATACTGTAATAATGAGTAATTGACACGTACCGACTTCATGGTGAATAAGGAGTTTTGGTTTTCGGTTACTGCGACGGACAGAAGAGAACAGTGCCAAGTTGAGACTGGAGACTGATTTGCCAGGTGGCTCGCGGAGTTTTTATATCGGCTGAATTTGGGAATGATAGCAGCCCCACCCGTCTTCTTTTTGTCACGGCTCTTCCAAAATTATGCGAAAGAAGCATGGAGAGAGAGAGAGAGAGAGAGAGAGAGAGAGAGAGAGAGAGAGAGAGAGAGAGAGAGAAAGAGAGAGAGAGGAAGGTCGACATGAAGATAGCTATACATATATATTTTTTGTTTCCCCTGCCGCCCGCGGTCAAAAAGTCAAAGGCGCCGCGCCGAGGATTCCCGAATCGGGAGAGAATTATGAGCTAGTGCATGTTGAGTAACATGGCAATCTGCGCGCGTATGCGTGCGAGAGAGAGAAAGAGAGAGAGAGCGAGGGGGAGGAGTAGAGGGAGATGACGTTAGATGAGGAACAGGCTAATTTCTTGAGATTTTAGGGAATTATAAATCAGATTTATTCAAAATAATTCTTTCAAAGGTTAGTCGAATCACGTGTCAATGATTCGGCCAGTGATGAGAACTCAACTGTTTCTATAATATCGTGGAAAATTCCTTTACCTTTAATAAATTTATTCAAAATATTTAATCAGCCTATAAAGGAAATGAAAATTCATGTTTCATCATTATTGTATATATAGGGCTATTTAAACTGACAAATAATTTATTATTTTTAATGTTTAATTACTAAAAGATTTTATTAGTTTTATTTTGTTTATCTTTTTTTCGCTCGGAGAATCTCATCACTAATCGAGACATTATGCAAATAGCAGGAATACCAAATGTATCATTGAACGACGGCTCTGAAAAAGTGTAATGGCATATGTGCTCCATTCGCGGATTGAGCGGCAATCAAGCCGATCTAGGGATCGTACATCGGCATGCGGGATTCGAGGATTGCCCAGGGCGACGACGCGGTCTGTACTCCTCCTGGATGCCGGTTTGAATTTTTCGGATTATCACACGTTGGCGTATAATCATGTGGGTAGGTGATAAACTTTCGGTCGGTTATAGGATGCCGCTTAAGGCCGTCCAGATATTATAACACATAACGATCATCCTCAGTCTAATGGCTTCTAGAGACGACCTTGCGCTAACGAAGCACCCGTCCCCAACAGCTGGTATTTGGTAATTTTTCGGGATTCTAATGATGATGAATAATTTTTCTCCGCTTTGCATCTTTACGATGTGAGGCTCTCGTCGTGTTTTTTTTACAAGAAAATTAACGTATAATTCGAAAATTACATACTGTCAGTTGAAAGTTTACGACCGCGGTGTTGTACGCGCTTAACCTTCCACGTGTGAGAGGTCGGTTTTTGTGAGGGATAAAAAGTATATTCATTCACTGTCGAAATCAGGAGCAGTTAATGAAAGGTCAATTGAACGCGGCATGAACATTAAAAAGCTTGCACAAAAACGAAATTGTAAAGTGAAAGAAGATGAAGAATGCGGCAAGAGGTATAGTCTTTCAATATTTTTTAACGATCAAATGAAATTTGGTGAGTAAATCAAATTAAATTATGTACGCAGTGCGCTTATTTTTAATAATCGTAGATGCAATCTTAATGAGGGGGAAAAAAATTGCTCCATCGATTTAAGAGAAATTTTAAGAAAACGCACGTCTGTAACATTGCACTAGAAATAGATGCAAATCGAGCTCAGTACATACCGAGTTTCCAAAATGAGATTAACTTATACCTACTTACTGAAAGCTGTTACGTTTTTTCTAATCTTTCAGTTCTGTATACTCTATAATAATTTTCGAAAAATAAAAGTATCAAAGTTATCGTATAGTGCAATAGTGTAGTAAAAATTAAAGACTGGATTTTTTTAAATTCGACACTTATATGTAAAACAAATATTTATAATTTGAAACGTCGGATTTACACTTATATGTAAAACAAATATTTATAATTTGAAACGTCGGATTTAAAAATATTAAAAGAATATTCTTTATTCATAAGTTTCTTCAAAGCTTTTAAAAAAATGTAAAATGAATTTTTAATATAAAACTTCATTGGTATTAATATAAAACTTCATTGGTAAGGGACATGGAAAATCTGAAAATTCCAAACTAATATCTTACAAATACATATCTTCATAAAATACAATCAAACATGTATCAGCTTCCGCGTGCACGCAATCTTTCGCGCTGATTTTCAAAAATTTCCCTATTACTTTGCGTGCAATTAAAACTAATAATCTCGACCCAATAAATAATTGTTAATCTCGTACGGACCCAGGCACTAATCGGCACTTTTCATCGCTGCCGCATACCTTCACCTTCCTGTTTTATTAACTCACCTCGAGGCGCATAGCAATCAATTAAAAGAAGCGTAAAGCAAACTGACCAAATTAAGATATTCAGTCATCGCGGTGGCTGTAATCAGATCTTCTAAAAATACACAAGTTTTACGCGCGCGAGCCTCGGGTATATCTCGCGGATCGGCGGATAATCTCTCGCGGGCGTCAGCGAGGTAACATTGCATTCGCCTCGTCGAGCGCGAGAGCGAGGGTATGTATACGAGCCGATTACCGAATAAGCCGATCGAACGCGAGATACACTCCACATGCAGCACATTCGGGAAACCTTAGAGACAATTTATAAGCGCTGCTTGCACAATCGGCGCGTGTGTATACACATATATTCCTCCTCTCGCGCGATCTCAGCTGCGTTTTATATACAACTGCATATATATACACGCAGAAATCTACGTGATGCACACACCTTATCATTAACATTTTTTCAAAATAAGACGATCGTGAATATCGCGGCGCGCCGGATTTGAACATGCGCGCGTTGATTAACATTTTTGCCTCGGCCCTCCAGAGATTTACGACGCTATAGCAGGGCGCGTGTCGTGTGTGCAGTGCTGCAGTCTATCGATAAGCTGCGACACGCAATGCGGGCTTGTATAATTACAAGTCGCGCGCGTACGCGCTCAGCATTGTGCATATTCGCAAAACGATGATTTAACAATTAGCCGCTTCGCGAGCGCGTATTATTATCGGGTATTATAATAAACTGCGCCGTTTACCGCCCGATTTTACTACTGTTTTAAATACCATTCGTCTGTAGTGACTCTCCGCCGCGTCAGATAATTAGAGGAAAAATTCTTTTCCAAATCACGTATTATATACAGCCGTAAATATAGTTAGGCAACAGTAGCGTAAAGGAAGATTATACCGCAACTGCGATCGCAACGATCGATACAAAATTCAGCGGTGTATGCGCTGCCAATTCCCATCGACGACGTCATTATATTACAGAGATTATAAAGAAGCACGATATATATACTCGCTCGCTCGCCGATCAGAATCGCGATTTATTCGCCGCTAATTAAAAACGACAGTATATATACCTATATAAATCCGAGTTTTCGTATTCGTTATATTATTATCCCCCGCGCGCGCGTCTATTATGGAAAAAGGGTCGCGATTTTCGGTGCGCGCGAAAACGAGCGGGAGTGAAAGCGCGCGCGCGCGCGACATTTACTTACTCTCGGGAGACCTTTGACTTATTCAAATGGAGCTCGCCCGGTATATACATTTCAAGCGCGGCGTGCAAGGCGCGCGCACGTTTTCAGCTACTCTTTGATGAATCCCGTGCATGCATGCTGCACTGCGCTCCGCCTCCGCGCGCTGCATTCTGAGCGCATTGTCTTCGCGCGTTTCCTAGTCTCGCTTATTTCGCTCCTTTATATATATTGTAATACGAGTTCGGAGTCGTTCAACTTGTCTGTCGTCCATTGTACAGTCATTTTAACGGTTTACGCCAGTGTGTGTGTTGTATATATTTACCTAATCCGCGTTTGTATGTCGATTGTTGATAAACTCCTATGAATGCGAGATGAAAATAGCTGTTAAAAATACCCTTTTTACCGATAATAATTTAATCTTGCAAATCGATAGAGACACGTTATATAATTCGATTACCGATAGCGCAATTGACGCTCGAAGATATTATTAGACTATCGTCGCACGTAAGGGTTACTGCATTTAATTTGCATAATCATCGCCGTCGTATTAATTGAATGATTAGAAACGTTTCACGCATAATACGTAATTATCAATGTCTGCCGTGTATACATATTGTTTGTTCTTAATCTCGTTATATAATATAACATGAATGTGTGGTCGCGTCTTCCCTATAGAATTTTTTTTTCCTTATTATAACTTTCATTTACCATTGGAGTTAATTGATTAGTATGTAAATTTAATTACAGTCAAATTTTCGACATTACAATGTATCTCGTGTTCGATAATATCAACAACGCGATTGCATATTGTAAGTGCTATAAAAACAAACAAAAAAATATTAAATAATATATTTATTTTTTAATACCTCAAATAATTTCTTTAGACTCTCATTCCACACCTCACCGCGGAGAATTTCTATAAAAAGTAAAAATTATTATAAAAATTTTGAAAACCCGCGTCAACAACTTTCTAATAACGAAAAAAACAACGGCTCTTCGGCATTTGTCAAGCCCAACATCATCCGAGATTGGCTTTCAGCAAGTGTGAAGAAGCGCATGCACGTAACGAACGCGCTATACACTTTTCCTACTCTGCAATCAAAGTCTCGTACACAGGCTCGGGCGGCTCGCGCGAACAATTGAACAGTCACGTGTCTGATTTATGCGAAAACGAGATTGCCGCCGCTCGACAGTCACTCTCACCGACACGTATCATTTTCCCGGCTGACGTGCGACACGCCTACGTGATCGTTAAGTCGCTCTATCCGCACGAGGAGTTGCATCGACCTCTGAAATTGCTGCGCTGACGAGGGGGAGGGAAGGTGAGGATGATGGGCTGCCCCCGGTCTAAGGTATGCGAGTTGACCGCGATCCTTTTCACCCTTTGCTTATCCGACCGATAGGAAGAGAGAGAGCTTCGCGATCGTTGATATGATCGTGATTTATATATTTTTGTGTGACTATGGATATATGTACCGATAGGTCGATCTTTCGTATTCGTAGAGAGAGAGTAAATGGTGATTGTACACCATCAGCGTTATTCATTAATGTACGATAACTTTCTACATCATCATTTTAAACGACTTAAATCAATATTTTTGGCTCGCTATCAAATCTGCATTAATATAATTCGACTCGTGTTATATTACAGAGAGTTGTTTATCTAAATTTTCACTGTCCCATAAGGCGCTCGAAAGTTACGTTATATCCACTATTATCCTTTTAACGTTACATAATAAATCTGTAATGAACCCGATGATTCGAATAATCCCGGAAAGCAAACATTAGCTCATTAAATAAAAAGCTCTAAATTGTGTTTTATACTTTTAATCTCTGATTTTTCGTTGATATGCTTATATACCAGTAGGATCATCATTAAGGTTCTATAAAAACCTGCACTTGTGCAAATTTATACTCGAGTCCACCTTACGACAATCGTTTTCAATTTCATGCCTGTCTATATCTATCTCATTCTAACCGGTCTATTTATAAACTCCTTTCATTCCCGTGGCTTTCATATATAAGTAGTAGGAAGTGCCATTCATGCCCGCGTAACATCGCACCTATACATTAGGAACAGGAACGAGCGATCGGAAAGACGAGACTATAAAAAATGACACACATATAATACAAAACGTCTCGCGTGTACACAACACGAAATACAATGTATCAACTCTGCCGTTGACGTTCACGACCGAAAGTATATTATACATAAGCTTACGTACGTGTAGGTGGATTAATTTTTCATGCTTGGCCGTGTGTTATACTCGCCGTCGGGTATATAAGCCGTAAAGTTGCGCGGACGGGATTATGCGCGATCTCGCGCGTAAACAAGATTTATGTCGGAGATTCTTTTGATGCATCTTTCGGATCCTTTTTTTTCTCGTGCTTTCTCTCTTCGCGCGCGCTTTCCATATCGACGCGCGCTTGCGCGTATCGTGCCGCGCTCCAACGGTATTTTTTTTGTCTCCATCCGTTTGAGCAACGTTATAACGAGGATATCGATACGCCGCGACGCATTGTGCAATTGGCTGAAATCTTCCGCGAGGTCCAATGAATTTTGATTTATGTAGATATAGCTGAGCGCGCTATGTGCGGCGGGTTTTTTTCGTCCGCGACGATGCAGCGCGTAAACAGATTTTTTTTCGAATATCTCTGGTATACATGGTCGCACGTGTTAGACGGTTATTCGAAATATAAATGCAAAAATACCTGAATTTGCGCAGTGATTTATTATCGTCGTACACCGATGAGTATGAATATAATTTATTACCATAATAAAAGTACAAATGCTCCAGTATTGTAATACTCATAATTACAGCTGGCACATTCATCTTAACGATGGACGTTGCACAGATATTTCGAATTTTCAACCGATGGAAAATTGGAAATGAAATCTATTACTTTAACATTTTATCAACGATAAAATATTACAGATGTATTTGATATGAATTTCGTTCGATAGATTTTCTAAGATATATGTTGAAGGTTTATCATAAAAATAATCTACGTCGTCGTAGCCTTATAAAGATGCTGGTACGCACTACGAATTACGAAATTATAGACAAAATAAATCTAAAAGATGCGCCTGTTACTTTACATTCAAACGATTAAATATGTTTACCTTCTGATACTCACAGCTATTGCAATTAAATACTTGTAGCTTCAAGGCAAACAGGTATTTACACGCCTTATTTCATTTAAAATGTCTTATTCAAGTTTAAATTAAGATAATGATTTTATGGTTTGAATAATTTAACTTTCCCAAGATTTATTTTTTGAAACGTGTTACACCATAATTATAGCTAAAGAATGCCTGAATATAATTCTCGTTTTTATGAAAAATTATCCCTTGTGTGTGTATAGAAATACTTGCGAATAATCACGCCTTTCTATATACGCAAGCAACAGTTTAACTAAAAACAAAGATTGACGTAATATGGCAATAAATTATCGATTTCATAAATGCTTTGTAAGTAAAAAAAATAAGTTGTTACAAAATTTGTTATAATCCGATAAAATAATTTACAACTCTATGGCTGCGAAATATTCTTCAGCTCATCTCCAAAAGCTTTTTTAAACAACTATAAAGTAAGAAATAGCTTTTATATTTTTGTAAGTTATAGATAAATAAAAACTCATTTCATCTTTAATCATCACAAAATGATAATATCAGCTTTAAATAACCCGACTCAAGATTTATAATAAATTATCAGATCTTATATTAATTAATTGATATAAGATCCTACTTATATCCCTGGTGGAAATCCAAAACATTTTATAACTAATAACTGACTATTTATTTTAGAGTTGGCTATAAAATAGGAATTTCTCCTGTCCAATTTACAGCTCGCGATGAAGCGCTTTTTCTCCCATTATTTGGCCATTTAATAGATTGAAAAATAGAATGAGTTTTTCAAATACAAACACAAGCTTGTTCTTGATGATTTTAAAGGTATTAAATCTGGTCAGTTTTTCTAGTCTCGAAATGGCTAGTAGAAGGCATGCTGTTATGACGAGGAGTGAGAGAGACAGAATCAGATGGAGAAATAAGTTTTGCTGAATTATTTATAGAACGAGTACAACAAATGATTTATTAGTTAATGTTATTTGTTTATATTTTGGTAAACCATTCAATGCAATTTAATGCTCTTTCATTTAAAGATAAAATTAGTAAGTATAAATAAAATACGAATATTTTGTTTTTACATCAATCTAAGAAATAGCCAAAAACTGGTTGAATATCGTTTCATCAAAACCATTTATTAGCCAGTTTTACTAGCTATTTTCTAACTTATTGGCCATTTCATATAGATGAATTTATACCAGGGTAGTATTATTGGAAATTCCACTTTTTTGTAATAAATACAAAAGACTTAAATCAAACTGTTTTATTTATATTCACTACAATAGCACGTCAAAAATTGATAAATTACAGATTTTCACACAAAATAGTATATTATATATTTCGTACATTATATATACATAGATAAAGACATTATGACATTTTTGATTTTTTATATTACAGGGTAATCTACAGGCACAAGTCACAGGGGCCCATTACAAGTTGCATAATTAAGCTGTTCTTAATTATGTAAAACTCGATTCTTTTTATCAATCGACAAGTTGTACTTTACAAAGTAGCAATTATAGCTCCTAAAATATTATACTCGACCTGTGACCTCGTCTCTGTCGCAACAAAATCACTTTCGCGGCCTTAATTACGACAAAGCGCGCGCGCGCACCGCTCGCATAACTTCGCCGCGAGAGGAGCTGATATTTAGATGATCCCTGCAGCGCTCTCACTTTCATCGCACCCGGAAAAGCTGCACGCATGCATGCGACCGCCATATGACAAAGTGCGCGTCCCTCGTACCTATAATACTTGTGCAACGATCCGGCGCTCGTCGTTAACGCGTGTCCCCCAGATAACTTTCGGGTATATAGGTGCACACGCATCGAAAAGAAAGCTTGTTGCGCAAGTCCGTATATACATTGGTACGCGCGATCGGCATCCTTCATGCGCTAATCGCGAAGATGCGCCCGAGATGAATCGGCGAAATACAAAACGAACGAACGCGCGTGGGAATGCCGCGTTTAGGGTAAGCGAGCGAGGGAGACAAAAAGGATAAGGTGCGCGCGCATCACATGTGTGTGTGTATCATAATGACAGATAACGAGGATAGGGCGCGATAGCATCTGAAAAAGTTTAATTGATGAGCCCGTGACAAGTTTCGAGACCCCGCGCGCGATCGCAAGAGAGACGGAGAGAGAAAGTCGCGGGCGCAAATAGATATAGAGGCGAGAGATGAGCGTAGATACCGCAGCGAAAATGTTAATGACGCGAGCCGAGCGTACACATAAACGTATCGAAAAAGAAAGTATTACATCGCGCGCAAGTCGCTATCGGAAAAATAATACGTGACATCGCACGCGTCATTTATTAAATTCCCGCGCAAGCGTCGTACAGCATTTGTCAGTACAGGACATATACGTCACATGTGTATCTGTACTCTCTAAAGTTGAAATAGTGAAAATTTCACTAATTTTCATAGTGGACAAGTTTTCCACTATTGCAATTAGTAAAATTTTACTAAAAATTAGTGAAAATTTCACTAATTATTAGTGAAAATTTTACTACTTATTATAGTAAACAAATTTTTCCATTATTAAATTAGTAGAATAGTAAAAATTTCACTAATTATTATGGTGAACCAATTTTTTCCACTATTGAATTAGTAGAATAATGAAAATTTCACTAATTATTATAATAGTAAACGATTTTTTGTTCACTATTAAATTAGTAGAATAGACGCAAGTTCAGCTCGCCGCCGCCACACGCATATATAGGGAAGTGTGTTACGAAGAGCGGGAGGGCGGGACCAACCATAAAATTCTTTAAATATGTAATACATTTAAATTAAAATGCACTCGTTAATTAATTTTTTACTAATTAAATAAGTGGATTTGGATTTTAGAGCTATTAAAAAATCACTAAAAGTTTTTTAATACTGGATATTTGCACTATATTTCAATAAGTAAATGTAGTTCACTATTTCAATAAGTAAATGTAGTTCACTATTTCAATAAGTAAATGTAGTTCACTATTTCAATTAGTGAATATATCCACTAATTCACGGTGGAGCATTTTTAACTATTTGAATTAGTGAATATTCACTTTTAATTAGTAGATTTTCACTAATTCAACTTTAGAGAGTATATATATATGACGCGTACGTCGCGGCCTGCGGGAGAAATGCGGCTTTTGCAAGAATGCGGGCATTGTAGCTTTTCGAAGTGAAAGCCGTATCACGCGTCGTCTCTCGATCGACTCGGAGATCAATGGGGGCCGGGTGAATTACCGTCGTGTGAATGCCCCGCGCGATTCGAAAGCGCGCGCCTCGCTGTATACACCATTTTTTTTTCTTTATTCGAATTGATCCGCGAAAAGAAATGTTATAATATCACGATTGTGCAAAAGTTAATGTATGCATATATACGCGCGATTAAAGTGTTATAAGATTACAACAGTGGGGGGGATGGCTGATAGATTGATCGAACAATCAGGATGATAAAGCCGCGGGTAAGTTAACTTCGTGGGGAGAGGTTCATTGAAAACGCAGAAAAGCGAGATCGAGCGCGATTGAATAAGCAACAGCAGAAGCGAAATAACAGTCGGTATTCGAAATTTAATTTACGGCGCGATTTACAGGAGTTGAATAGGCCAGAGTGGTAAGAGCGATTGATAAATTGACGACAGAGAGAGAGAGAGAGCCGCGATAAAAAGCCGCACGGAGGTATAGGTTGCAATTATTTATTGTATAACGCCGCGGCTTCTGACTTGCCGCGAAGCGCTTCAATATAAGCTTTCAAACTTTTTGCGCCCGTTCTAATGTTTTTTCAATAGCTCCCGATGGTCGCGCAAAAATGTTAAACTATGAAAGTAATTGGGTCGTGGCTGAATGAGCTAGTAAATTTTCAACGCATTCTTCAGCAAAACTATAATATTAACCGCGTCAACGTGTCTATGTATAATAATAATATAGATTGAAGCCCATCCATAACTTTCGCAGAATATATAGAAAAACTAAATAAAAATATTCAAATGAATGGTAACATTGAGTTTAACGAAAGGAAGAATGTATACACCGGCACCGAAAGAGCTGCACAATGTAGCTATTAAATGAAGTGTAACACTCCCACAAGAGAAAGCGGCACCGATGACAATACAGACGCGTGCGCGCGCGCGTAAAAAAAGCTCTCTCGAAGAGCAAGCACGAGGATGAACGAGGATGAATCAAAGGCGCAAGACGCTAACGAAGGATGAGGTAACCCGCGCGCGTGGGTGGACGCGCCTCGGGGGCTCGCTGCGTGCGGGTGACGCAGTCGTGACGAATTGAAGATGATCGCGCGCGCCGGTGAAACAATTGTGCCCGCAATGGCTTATGCGACGGTTGAAGACAGCCGCATCAGAGAAAGAGAGAAGGTCGGTAGCCCCGTCTGGATATATTTGCATACAAGACGATGTGTCGGGCGATAAGATAAGAGCCCTTCAGTACTCTCATACAGCGATCGCGTGCGAGCGACATCGCTGCAAATCCATCTTATCCGGGAGAGCGATCAATCAGGGGATTCCCCCTTTTTCTTCATTTTCCATTGTCTCGCATATAAGTATGTACGCGCGCAGCGCTATGTTTCGTGCTTGTTTTTTGCTCAGCTCAAACGTTGACTACAGTCTACACACACAGACACACACACACACACACACACACACACACACACACACACACACACACACACACACACACACACACA
>JAPYZO010007548.1:0-11045 GCA_030522905.1 Torymus flavipes | reverse complement strand
TATATCTATTCAAAAACTCTTTAATTTTGGTATTTTGTCTGGACAGCCGATTTCTCGTTTAATAAAGGTACAATAAGACTATAACTATAATTCATGAAATTTACGGACTTTATTTTTACAAAATTTTATTTCTATACTGTTCGAAATTGGCAAAACTGGGATTATTTTAACCCAATCTAAAGTCACTTACATTATATCTAAACATCAATACCCCGTACGATATAAAAAAAGTTATATAGGTTGTTTTCAGTCAATAAATGACAACCTTTGCAGAAAAAACATTCAGTTTTCAAAAATATATTTTATCACGACTACGTTACATGCGCTCATCTGGTGCAAGGATTGAGCGATATCTATTCGAAATCACATGAGACCGTTTTATACTTATAAACCAGCATCCGGATCATCAAAGGTAATTCGGCGCGTGCGCGTATAACACACATATCACGTACACCAGTAGCGCACATGCACAAACAGCTCAGTTCTGCGTGCACCAGCCGGGCAACGCACGCGCGGCATAATCGCATGCCCACTTCGTTCTCCCGCGGCCCGCTGATATTTAGGACAGGCCAAGGGGTGCAATAGATATTTGCCCTCTTTATATTAAACGCGAATGCGCCTCTGCGCCCCACCGATACTCGCGCGAGCTCCAACTGTGCGTGCGCAGCGCGTTTTAAGCGCGGTCGCCTATAAGCGGTTAATTGCATTGCCAATAACAGATAATGCAACAATCGGTGATTTAAGAGCGGGGGAGAAAGAGACGAAATGGTGGGCGGGGGGTGCCAGAGGGGAAGGGTGGGAGGAGAGGCTAGCTACAGCGCAAAGCCACGAGGGGATAGCGCGCGTTTGAGCGCAGAGGAGAGATGATTTCAGACAGAACTTCAGAGCTCATCATCAGCTACCGATGTATATACAATTGTACTTTCGTCTGACGTGAGGCTAATTATCGATCCTGGTCATTGAATATGACTGGGCGGTGCACGTTTGAGAATCGAACGGATATTATTACCGTAGTTCTGTGTGTAACGTTAATTCTTAATCAAACCATTATGCAAACTTTTTCTATAGATAGAGTTTTTTTAACGTTTGAATAGGTCACCTTATTCATCGATAATCAATATTAAAACTAATTTTGCAGTTCTATGAAAATAGAAAGAAGTTTTTACGTCTAAATAATTATATTCACTGCCAATTTCGCGATTTTCGATTGACCTTCTATTATCAAATTTGCTTTCTTATAAGTTAATGAAAATGCTAAATTTTAAAATTAAATTCGATCAAACGACTGAGACAGTGACTAAGTATCTAATGAATAATATGTCTCTCTCTCTCTCTCTCTCACTCCCTCGCCTTTCCCGTACCGTATGTGCACCGACAAACGCAGTTCCCAGCTGCGCAGTATGTATAGTCGCGTAGCGGATTTTAGCGTTCATATCGCTTGTGATATTCTTTTCTATGATTTCTACATCCTTTTTAGATGCGTTATAATATCTAGAAAAGAAATTAATATCAATAAGGTCAGGTGATAAGATTACTAATATATACTGCACTTTATGATGTTCCCTGTATGTCGTAAATTAATCAGAAAGGCCTCAATATATGTATGTCTCTTGTAATAATTCTGGGTCACATAAAAGAATAATGTGAATTATGGATTTGACTTAAAAAGTGCAGGAAAGGGACATAAGTATTGTGTCTTCATTTAATCAAATGTTAAAGAAGGAGAAAGTACCTGTTCAGAAAATTAAGTCATATCGATCTTGTTTATGATCTACTTGTAAATTTGATCGAACTGTTCAAATTTATAACATTAATAGTTATGGTAAAGTAAAATCGTAAAATTTGTTTTCCAAAACTGCTTCTTTTTTGAATTTTACTTACTCAAACCATATGACACCATTGTCCACCCCTTCTCTAGACCTTTTTCTAAGCGAATCCGTGACTTGATCTTAATATTCTGTCATACAATACAGGAAATCGAAATCCGCAAATTTGCGAGAATTTAGGGTACACAACACCAAAACCGCCCTTCTACAAAAATCGAAACCCAGCTTCGAGATACGCGGGGCAAAGCCTAATACATGCGTATAACACTGGAGACGCCCGGGCTTCCCTAACAGGGCTTCCCGTATTTCGTCGTCGTCGGGCGTTTTCATCGCACAATTTTTCCCTCCTCTTTTTATCCCGCGCGCACGTATCAACGCACTACTCGAGTAAAAAGACAGAGGCAAAGAGTTATGTCCGTCAGGGAATTAATATAGGCAAGATTTGTTGTTATTACGGGCGGGCGAAGGACCGCGTCGCCCCGTCGTCGTATATAGTCGCGCGCGAGGCTTTCTCAGCGCCAAGGCCATTACTTACTATAACTGCCAGGCCGGCCAGCGGCTCAAGCGTTGCGCGCGCTAGCTCGGCGGTCTCGGCTGTCAGGCATCCATCATACCGACTAATGGCCTCGCCACTCGCTCCTGCCAATAACATCCGGTGAGAGCGTGCTCTTCCGGAGACTGTGCCTCGCCCGGAAACCTCGAGACGCGGAGAATGCCACCCTCCCGCAACCTCTCTCCTTTGGATATATATATATGGCTTATAAGGACTGGATTCTGTGTATGCCTTACGTGATTGTACCCTGCGGATAATTATCTGGAACTCTCGCGCTGAGATCTTTATCCAGTTTTAATTATTTCATTCATTTTTATTTCTTAATCGTATTAAGTGATTCGTCTACATCTATAGAATAATATTATCCATTCTATCCTACATCCGCACATTGAACGTGAAAAAGAGAAAAAGTGTTCACCTATATTTTTACTTTTCGACTATATTGGATAGAAAACTGCAGTGATTATATGAGTTTGATTGATGTATGACAATTCGGCAATGTTCTTTTAGTTATGCCTCATACACACAGCTTTAACATAACAATATACGAGACTTTTCCATTATATCAGCATGTATCTGGCTAGATAAAAGCTTCCATTAGCAAAACAATAAACAAACTAACGCGCATCGAAAGAAACTAATGGGAAAAATATGTCGATACTTATCCGGTGGGACGATCGGGGCCGAGAGTAGCCTCTCCCCATAAGAGACAGAATTATGAAAGGCCGCAGGACCGCGTGCGCGCGCGGCGATATCAGCGCGAACAAGCCGACTATATATATAGTATAGCGGAACAGAGACAGAGAAGAGTGGGTGTCGGTGTCGGAAGAGCTGATTGGTGTAAAGCCGGCTCGCCGCCGCGGGCCCGCTAACGGTCAGATAGTTATTGCTGAGCGATTTGATAGGTGGATAATGACGAGTAATGACACACTGCGGCCGCACCACCGCCGACATGCACACGCGCGTATGCGCGCGGCGCGGCCAGCCACGCGGATGTGAGATTGCGTCATGCATATGCAGGTGCACTTGGCATCGCAATCGGCGCCGCCGCGTACGTTGGAGGGGCTGCTGCTGTTGCCGTGAAACTTGATTGTCGCCGATTATCCTCGCAGCGGCGGCGGCGGCGGCAAGCGCGCGTGGCCCGACCTAATAAAACGCGAATGTTTCGGCCGAGGATCGATTGCAGGGGGGTGAGAGTACGTCAGGCGCGATAAGCGCTCCGTAATGGACTCGCGCTCTGCGATGTGAGAGTGCGTCGGTCACGCGCCGCGGTTGCTTTCGGCTTTTTCAAGATGATTGTGAAACTTTTTTGGGCAAGGCGAAACTGCTTTCTTATATTATGCTATAAAGCAATGCATCGATGATTTTAAACAGGAATTTAAAATCGTGTTGTCGCGGTCACACTGTTATTTATACTATGATGGGCTATTTAAAAAATCTATATTATTGAATTATGTGGTTTGATAATAACGTCCTTTCTCTTTATCGAAGACGCAAAAATAGACTTTTTTGATGCTGTAATACAAAAAATATGAAAGTTAAACTAAGGTATCATGAGCAATCCTAGTTGCAAGCTCCTTTTGTCTTCTAAAAATTCTATTATCAATATTATATTAATCTACAAAAACCAACGAGGTATTCAAGCCAGCGCAGCACAAACAAGCTCAACTTTCGGAAAAGAGGAAACGATCGTCGCATCGCATTCAGTCGCTGTATTTCCTCCGACTGGATTTGATGCATATATCACACTCCCGTTTGCCCCACAAGAGATGAGAAAACGCAACAGCACAGCAATACTCGAGCGAGGGTTTTGTCTCCATGTCCCGACGCGTATATCGCCCGGTTGTATGCGGGAGAGAAGCTGGGGAAAGATATCGTTTCCCTTCGATGATGCGATATAACGAGTCCTTCCTGCTGACGCGCGCGCAAGCCTTGGCTGAGTGCCCTCATCGTCGCAGGGACGCATTTTGTCGTCCCGTCGATCCTTTGCGCGAGAGCAATTCTCTTTTCGTCGTTTTAGCAAATATACAAACTGGCGGATTTTCATCGGCTCGAATACTGCTGCAGCTCCTTCCGTTGCCGAGGAGGAAGCTGAGGAAAGAGGGGGGGAGGGACGATTCTTTGCGGCGATATTTTCAATGGCTCGAGAACTGCGTCTTTTCTGAAGAGAGCTTTCGGATCACCTGTAGAATAAGTATAAGGATTTGCCACATCATTTTTAAGAAATTTTCTGGAAAATTGAATCCAGGCTCTATTTCGAATTTATAGTTAGCCTCGTAAAGTATATGTTGGTTCGATGTAAGTTTCAAATATATGATTATAAAGCTTTATTTATAATTTAGATTAAAGTACTAATAGACAATATTAATAGGAAATTTTTTTCAAAATATTAAGATGGCATTTATACATACTGTTTCAAAACTTTCTAACGCGATATTTAAGTAACTTATTATATGTATCTAGCCGTAAGCTATATATCAGCCGTGTCTCGAATAAATATACAGGATGCCGTAAAAATTAACTATTTACTATATGCATAGTAATGTGTGTACAAGAAAAAACCAGCTGCGTAATCCTCCACAATAAAGAACCACATTGCTCTTATTCTTACTCTCTCTCTCTCTCTCTTACGCGAAAAAAGAGCGTCAGTGCAATGAAAAGAAAAAAGGGATACCGGTTTGCTTAGCGGCGGGCTATTATCAAACAAACTTTTCAGCGCGCGTAAAGTGAAAAGTGCGTCGAATTTTCCTGCACCTTCGCACGTGAAACTCCTATGCGCTCGGTTATACTCTCTCCCTCTCTCTCTCGCGAGCAGAAGTCTCCTGCCTCACCCCATTTTCTACCCTCGCCCTCGTGCTTAACGCTTGCGGGCTGGCGCGCCGTGTAAATGTCGCTACGTGCCCGGTCGAGCGACTCAGCGTATATAAAACAAGCTGCTGACCAGCCTTCGTACCACGAGAGCGCGAGTGAGAGAGAGAGAGAGTTTGCCTTTGCTCCGGCGAGAGAGCTTTGCAGAATCAGCGGCCCGGCGCGTAATCTTATGTCAACAGAAGACATACACGCTTTCGTTAATCATCTGCTGTGGTCCGGCCCTCACCCCTTCTCCCCCGTCGCAGGTACTCTGGTGTCTCCAAGGAAAATGCAGCCGGTATGCATCGCCGCGCCGCGCTTTTAAACTCCGAAAGTCCGCGTGATCAGATTTTACGGTAATGCGCGGGACACCGCGCGTGCGCACGCGCTAGCCACGATAACGCGAGTGCCAGTATAGTAATCGAGGAAAAAAATAGAGGAGAACGTAGAAAGAATGCTGATTACTCCCGTCCTCCCAGCAGCCGCGCGAGCGTCGAGAGTTTATTTTAATTTTCTTTTATGCTTTTGACTTACTAACACAATTTAACGCGTAAGAACGCGCGGTAGCTGAGCCGAGCACGCGTTATCTCGATAATTTTAAATTTGAATGAGCTATCGTCGTATGAAGCTCTATTTACGGCAGCATCATTGTTAATCGTTCATCTTCAAATATATATTTCTCGTATAAATGAACCACTGTTTTTGTATTTACAAAGAGATTTTGCTCAATATAGTCTTTTGAACTAAATTTTAAAGAGAATACCTATCAATCGTCTAATGCAGCATAATTTTTTGTTATAACAAACTCTAGAAAAAAAGAGACGAAAATATAATGAAAACATAAATTGAAAATCGAAGGGAATACAGTAGACGCTAGTAGTTCGAGTAAATATCGGATCGGACACACTGTAGACACGGGCTGAACCTAGTCCTCTGACAAGAAGCAGCAGCGGCAAAAATGGAGAAGCAGCGAAAAGAAGTATAGTAGCCGAGAAGTAGCAGGAAGCTGTGAGAGATAGAGGCAACGAAATAAGGGCCGAAAGTCATCAAGGCCCCTCACCCTCTCCCGAAGGCGCGTGCGCGCCTGATCTCTCTCGGAAGGACTCTCTCTCTCTCTCTCTCTCGCGCGAGCGCGCGCGCGTGCACGTTTGCGAGACGAGAGTCGACTATTGCTCCGAGGTCTCGTCTTCTCGCGGAGGCGGCGGCAGCGTCGCTGGCTGCGGCGCAGTCGAAGCAACGGTTATCTCGGCAATTAATATGATTGAGGAGACATCTCTCACGTCTCCGTAATATCCAGCAATGGCCCAAGTTCTGATTGCTTTCCCTCGCACTCGCGCGCTATCTCCCGCTCGCCATAACCCTTGCGTGCTTCCTCGACGGCGGCGTCGACCTCTCTCTCTCTCCCCTCTCACGCTCGCGCTCTTCCTTCTTCCTTTGCTGGCTGTATAGTACCCCGACCCCGTTACGTGGCTGCGGCGAGCTATATAGTCGTTCCTCTCTCGCGCGCGCAGAGTTAACGAAACTGATATAGTCCGCGCGATGTGCCGAGGAATTGACCATCTCTCGTGATCATCGCTCCTGCGGATAATTTTTTTTGGTTTTTCAAGCTAACTCCGGTTTTGAGCTGGAAAATTAAAAAACTTCAATGCTTATGCATGTAAAATAATTGCAATGGAAATGAGTAAAAGTGATAAACTCTTAAAATATACGTAGGTAGAATACAATCCAGACTACAATTTTGCTTATTGCTTATTACAAAGTACTAGGGTGACTGTACCAGTAGCTAGACGATTAACAGAAGACGTACTGTACTTTATTTCACTGTAAAGAAAAATGTAAAATTTACCTAATGCAACTTTTTATCAGGTTTATCTATATGCTAACAGAGCCGTAACTAACTTGCATATAAAAAATCTTGACAAATTAAAAGAAAAGTATAAAGATCTTCTATTACAAAAGAATTTGATATCTTATGCTGCCTACTTCATTGAGCTTTCTAACTATTTTAGCACTTTAGCGTAAAATCTCACAAATTCTTCAACAAAGGTAAACTCGATCCAAGCTAAACAAGCGGCAACGCACAAGACAAAATATTCTCAAGATAAAATCTCTTTGCATCACACAAGGGAAGAAACTGGGGTTCAGCGGCAAACCCACTCCCCCCCCTCTCTCTCTCTTTCATTTTGCCATTCTCTTGTTCGCGCTTCAGCAATGGCCGAGCAACGCGAGCTACATGTATACACGCTGCGTGTGAAAAGTGAAGAGAAGGACCATCACACTCAAAGCGGAACGTGACACCGACTCGTGGCTCTTATCAGTCGTTTTGGTCCACCCCCTCCGACCCTCGTCCTGATAATCCGGACATTCCTGCCTCCTTCCACGTCTGCGTCCTCGAACTCGCCTCGTGCCCCATAGCCGCGCTATCGTCTTCTTCCTCCTCGCGCGCAACCCTTGTCCCTATACGTGTATAAAGCAAGGTGCTGCGTATTCGCTTCGCTCAGGCAATCGAAAAAACTCCGGGGGACGCAGTAATTTTAGATTTTTCATGCAATCAAGGGCATTGAACATGCATGCGATAATCCGAGAAAGGTTTCAACGTGTACGTGGCATCAAAGACTTTTTCATTTATTTGTTTGGCACAAAATCGACAAAAATCTAAATGTGGTTTCTATAATATTGCTTTTTATACAATATAATAGACTTTTTTTTAGCGTTAAAAGCAAATAAGTCGTTTTGTTGCCAGAATTATAATCATACGTAATTTTTCTTTCAAAATGCTAACTTTGGAAAAAGGTCTATAAACAATTAAAGTGCCATTGCTTTGTGTAAATAAAAAATGTGCAACTTGTAAAAATTAAGGACAAAATATACAAAAGAGATGGACTCCAATATACAAACAGATGGCTCTTGAGGCATTTAACACCAGAAATTATAAGCCCAGCTTCTACAGATCCTAATTGACTAAAACAAATTACGCATTTTATTAAAGATAAAAAAAAATTATAGGCTCTTTTGGTGGATTAAGGAAGATTTGCGTAATACAACAAATAGATTAGCTGTTACTGGTTCCATTTTATCATTCTTGAAAACTTTCCACTGTGCTGTAAATGATGAACAAAATAAAGAACTTAAAGAGCATATGGTTTTACTTGATTCTGTAACTTTGAAAAAGATATATCTTTCTAAAATGCTCAACAATAAATACATTTGAATTAAATAAAGTTATTTATTAACTATTAAATGCCTTTAAGGATCTAGAAACTGTTATGCAAAATATTTTTGTATAAGTAAAATCCAAGATTCATGATAATGTTTTAACGGTTCTTAAGAATCATATAATGGAACTTCCAAAAACTGACCATAAAGTTCGACAACTTGCCATAAAGTATAGAATTTTTATATAACATATAATAACATTAAAGTCTTCAATATTACAATTTTATATATTTTTTGCAGCTTTCAGAATAAGAGTTTTTACAGAATCCACATTTAGATTAGATTACACATCATTACAAAAAGAATTCATTACAAAATTACAGTGTAGCACAGTTTGTAATATTGATTTTTCACAACAGATTTGCCTGTAGTATATTATCAAGATATTGTTATACCAGCTATTAAGCGCGGCGGTTGAACCCGAAATCTTGCTATTTCCAACTCATGTTTATGATACCTAAATAGCCGAATCCATCTCAAATTGAACAGCCAGAGTATGCCTGCCACACCGATCATTTTGTAATCAAAGTATTGCTGTTCTCGAAAAATGATTCGACACGTATTTTTTCATTTTTGGGAGTTGAAAATTTTATTTTTCAAGCTTATTTTCAAACAGCTTCCAATTTACGAGTTTTTTAAGTTTTTGAATAAACTAAACGCGATTTTACCCAGATTAGAGCCTTCTTTCATGTCCTGCATGATATTTACATAAAAATTTAATTTGTACAACATAAATACTTATAGCCCCATATTCATAAGATAAATAACGACAATATTTATGATCGTTATGAACCATTGTGGAAAAGATTTATTTTAAACATGCCAATTTAATTCACTTTTTTATTCAAAATTACTGACATTTTTATGATTTATAAATAAATAAAAATTATCCATATGTAAAATAAGCTTCGTGTCAAAGCAAACGCCAACATTTTTTTATTTTATAAACGAACCAATACTCTTTAACATGCTAAAATACATGGAAGTCCAAAATCTTAACTTCATTCAGTAATCCTATTTTATCATCAAGGTCTGTATATAGAATCCATTCAAGATATACACCCGATCAGCATCGGAAGATTTAATAAAGGTTTTAATGAATTCTTAAAGAATGCTTTTTTCCACTAAGTTTTTTAACAGAATTCTTAATGATATCTTTATGGTACAACAAGCTCTAAAGCATTCATAAAGAATTCTCAATTTTAAAATTTGATTTTGTACTTGCGCAAAAAGAAATTGATAAAGAAATCATAAAGAATTCTTTATGTGCACATTCTAAAGTTTAGAAAAATTATTTTTAAGATCTGTAAGTATTATAATGAACTTTTTATTGGACTGCACGTAGCAACGTATCGTCAAAGACGTGATTAAAGACATGATTAAGTAATCATATAGTATTCATAAACAAGTATTACTACAATATGTTAAGTATTCATAATGAACTTTTTATTCAACTGCATGTAGCATCAACGGTTCGATTTATTAACGAAAGGGATTTAAGACTCGAGTTATACACTCTTTTCAAACAGGATTGACCTCCAATGAAATTGGCGTAGCCAGTTTAAGGTTTTTGGTACGTCAGCAAAAAGCTAATCTGTGATTAGAATAAAAATGTGTACATTGAAAAACAAACATAATGAGCCAAAAAATATTGGTTATAAAAAATTACAATTTTGAATTACAATATAAAAAGTGGCAATACGAATAATAAAAATAGTTATATATTTAATTGATAAAATTAAACATATATTTAAAATATATTACCTTGTGCCGCAAACCAATATACAATTGTGAAGTTATTTAAAGGACTATGCAAGATTATGCCATGAGTGGTAAATGAGCCGTACCGCCGTACGTACAAGCTTCCGGGTCCTTTCTATACATATAACATATATGTACAATTATAAAATAATATACCGAAATATACCGAAAAATAAATAAATTTTTTTTGGGGCACACCTACCACACAGCATTTTTTCGATTCTTTGGAGGTACCAGAACATGAGAAAAATGGTGAACACGGATTATCCGTTGCCAAACTTTTTTGCCGACGAAATCAATTTTTCTTATGGAAATTTAACATGGGAAAAATGAACAAAAAGTAGTCATTGATGATTAACCAATAGCAAACTTTTGACGAGGCCAAACCAAATTCCACAAAAAAGCGACTAAAGTTGAAGAATAAAGCTTTAATTTGAGATGTGAATCGTTAAAATCGGTCAATTCTACGCAAAGTTACGTGCATTTGAGAATCGGTAAAAATGACGTAAAATGAGCCATTTTTTAGTATATTTCCGTAGAATTGCACATAGGTGTGTTCTGTGTTTTCTGTTTGTTCCCGACAGAGAGATTGATATGTACTGTTAACGTAAGACATAGACAAACATAGAGAGACGCTGTCTACAACAGACAGAACATACATATATATGTAGAAACTAGAAAGGGTCCCGTAAACTTTTTATGATTAAACTACATAATGCTATTTTCAAAAAATTAATTTAAAAAAGTTTTTACATGGTTATTTTAATTTATTCTAGCTATAACAGTAAGAGTTGAATACTTAGTGCTGAACATTTAGTGACTACTATAAGTACTCTTAT
>JAPYZO010007544.1:0-14729 GCA_030522905.1 Torymus flavipes | reverse complement strand
ATTATACATTTTCTCAAACGTGGTTATTCATCAACTATATTACAATATAAATTCAGATACTATTACGCAAGAATTAAATAAAACTAATCAAATCAATCAAAGAAATAATTATGGAATAATTATGCTTTCATTTACACAAATTAAAACAATCCGTTTTCTATACAATGTCCCTAATTAATTTAGGAAAGATACTGCTGATTTAAAAGCAATGAAAGCAGCCTTTACACCTGACTATTGTTACTCCGTCTGTGTAAAACGTGGAGGCCAATAACCCATGTATTTTCCGCTTACATGCATGAAATAATGTGTCAAAGGAAAGGCTAACGGATCATCGGAAGGTAGCAAACTAACCCGACTACGCATTTTACGCTCCTCTTGGAGAAAAGTAGTACATGCACCACGGGAGTAAGTAAAGAATCCCTCCGATCGCATATTGGTCACCCTCGCCTTCGGCTCGCGTGACAATTATATGCGATCTGGGACATTCTTTACTTTTACTCCCTAGGTGCATAATGTACTATTATTGTATATGTATATATAAAGAAAATAGTAAATATAATTTCAGACTATTTGTCAAATATTTTCATAGAAGTAATTGTAACATCATCGTGGCAGATGCAAACAAACCCATCACTTGCAGTAACAACTTCGTGCATCCCACACGCACAAAGAAAATCACAGCCGCGGTACATTCCGAAGTTCGCACTGCTCTAAAATAGTACGCACCCGCGCGTTTGATTTACATCCAAGTCCCCCGCACTCGCGTGCACCCGAGAAAGTTTCTCTCTCTCTCTCTCTCCTCGACCTTCCGCTAAATTTGCCCTCCCCGATCGCTCGCGCGTACACCCGCAAATAGCCTCACGCCCGTGCGCTTGCTCGTACGCGATTGTTTCAGCTCTTAATCCTCCCCCTTGTACACCGAAAAGTCCCCCGCGTGTATACGTATATACCCAAATAAAAAGCACGAACGACGCGCGCATATTTTTCCCACACGATTATATTTCGCGAATGCCCGCGGACAATCGCGCGTGCCTATTCTTCCGCGCGACCTACGCGCACGTGTGATACGCTCGCGCGTTCATCATGTGGTACAGTTGACGCTGTATATACATATTATATATTATGTATCACCGAAGTTCATATTTCACGGGCGAGAAGAGAACCACCGATAAAGGGCTAACCACAATGAGCAAGCCCCGACACACGCGTCGGCCTGCCCCTTTTTTACGCGCGCGCGGTGTATCCTATTGTATATATACTTTGCGGCTTAATCACCGGTTACTTATTCGGAAAATCGGCCTCTTTTCAGCGTGTTGGGGCTTTTTACATTGTACACGGGTTATTAAGGAGGTTGTTTTCGCGCTGTAGGTATATAGGTTGTAGACGCAGAGGGTGATTATGGTTTATGAGCTGCGCTCGCCGCGCGCGATTGATGTATAATGCCGGAGTGTGTATGTGTGTGTGTGTGTGTGTACAGTGGTCGAGGCTGCGGCGGCGAGGCGAGCGTATATAACGTGTAATCATTTTTCGCGTATCGGGAATTGCTGAAAAATGGGATTATAAAAGTGATTGATGGAAAAGTGTTACTTTACGTGCTTATTATACATTGTGAAGCGGTGATTATTTACTTTTACATTAAATCTGGAATAATCGTTGGGAAATTCGGCGAGTGAGAATTAAGAGTTAATAGATTATATGAGTACGTGAAAAATTCATGAAACAAAATAATGACTTTAAGATAAATACTTCGCATAATACGGAAAAAATCAGAACTTTCGCGATCAGAACTCCAGTTATTTAAAAGCGTTCTTTTTAAAATATATATTGAAACCAGTTTATTATATATAATTGTATGTACAGTCTGCATGTTTATTGACGTATTACAGAATTTTAATTTTCAAACGTTCAATTTAATTTAATAAAGAGGATGAGTGCATGTTCAAAATATATTAATATTGAATTTCATTTTGGTATAATGTACCAATCTCACACGCAAATTAATTTCTCTTATATACCTTCAAACAATTGCGATTATAATTTATGATGCAAGAATAATTAATTTTTTTCCTGCAAGAATATTGCGAACCATTACATCCATATTTACATGAGAAGCAATCATAAAACAAAATTCGAAATAATTACTCGAAGCCTTTGTAACGTAAATTTCGTAGACAAACAGCTGCGCGGCGCACGTGAATTTCAAATTCCCGTATAATAATAACAACTTGTGTAAAAAAAACAGCAAAGCCGCGTTGTGCAACGTGTCGCTCCGCTTGCGAGCTCGCGGCAACAATCAATTTCCACCCGTGACTTTTACATCCCCTCAAGGGCCTTTGGCCGCCAAACCGTTACGACGGCTCGCCCGGCCGCTCGCTATATGCGAGCCCGCGCCTCTCTCCGCATGTAACGTATCATTTTCATATAAATTCGCCGAAAAATCCGATTAACCCGCGGGAAACGTTCAATATTGCTAGCCCATCGCTCGGACTAATTCCCTTTGCCCTCTTTTTTTTTTAATCTTCTCCATATACGCTCACGCGGGATGAGAGCGGTGAAAAAAAATCCTCCCCCGCGTATATAATCCAGAACGAGCGATGTGTGGGGCGCAAAGTACGAAATCCGGTTATGAATCGCGCGCTGCTACCACCGTTGCTGACGCGCAGCAGGGGAGAGGAACGAAAGCGCACCCGCGAATATTAAAATTAAAAGCGTCGCTTCCCGCGCTCGTGCCAGTTGCATAATGACGCGCAATCAAAGGAAATCTCGCGTGCGCGCGCGTGCTAGTAGTAGTGTCCCGAGCTTTCGGACGGCCTATGATTAATCGTCAAACGCACACGGTGTTTTGCGTGCTTTTTTCCACTGACTCTGTCCACGCGTGTGCGGGTATTTGAATGTGGGTGTGTGAAAGCTGGGAGTAAAAATGAAAACGGACGAAAGGGTGTGCGCGGTCGCGCAAACGAGTGCGGGTGAGGTATAGGGAAAATGAAAAATCGAGAGGGCACTCTAGGGAGGGACGCGGTTGGTGTGACGGATTTTTTCGAGGACAGAGGGTGGGAGGGGTGGGATAATGCTTTGGAATTGTGCAGGGGATCGAGCTTCCATGTCCCATGGCGATAATTTTATAATTTATTACGTTTTATGGATACGTGAGTGTTATTTTTTCAATGCTGGTCGATGGTTTTTGTTCCCGCATTACTTTGTCTTGCAAAAAGCTGTGGAAATAATATTTTCGGGACAAATTTACATCAATATTTTGATGGATTTTATACAACATGAGATTCTATATTGATTGACTACAGCTGCATCATTCAATAAAGTTATGCAATTAATTAAGTGCACGTATCTTTTTAAACAACGACCTAAAATGCAGTTTATAATAGTAATATAGGTAGTAATGTATCTTGTAAAACAACACTTCCACTCTGCGTAAAAAGTAAAAGGCGTTTCGAAAAAGTTTTGTTTAACTTAAGTTTAAGATGATTCATGCAATGAAAACAACTTTCCAATTTATGATCGAACATTTTATAAAAGTTTAGCAAACTTTTCATAAAGTTATCGTCAATAATTGTTTTGAGTGAAGATGTTTTACCTTTAGACGGCCGGGATTTTTTTGATGTTATAAAGTTGTACTTTAAAGTCAATTGTCGATTTTTTCTATTGTAAAGTTCCTGGAAGGTCAAGTGGTAGGTGACGACCATCAAGCAGCCCCGTATGAGGCCACCCCAGCCGCTTGGAGGATAAGAATAAATTTTATAATCCAAGTTAAAAGGAGTTATAATTTTTTTTATTTTTTTTATTTAACGACACTTTCAGCACTTATAGTGATATTAAAGGTCTAAGGAGTTATTATCCCAAATTTGAATGAAAGTTTAAAATAATATTTTCCAAAACATTGTCTAAACTTTGTGAAACTTTCTATCACGGTAAATGTACCAATCACTGGTCACCTTATTCAAAATTCAAAAAATTTGATCAACAAAGATGATTTTTCAAAAGGAATTTATACGGATGCTTCTAATACGGGTTGGGGCGCGACTGATGGTAAACAGAAAGTTTATGGTTTCTGGAATAAAATAAAATTCTTTTTCATGTTAATTATAAAGAACTCTTAGCGGTAAAATTTGCTCTTGAATCTTTAGCAGAGAATTTGTATAATTGTTATATTCTCCTTACAGTGGATACTACAATGCGATTTCGTCTATAAATAAGATGGGTATATTTTCTAAAAAAATATTCTAGCTATCACGGTTCTTTTATTATTAACAAAAACATAAACATTGTAAAATAAAAAAAAATGAGTTTTGCATGTCTAACGATTATGGAGCGCTTCAAAATTCCTTGTAGAGATAGATTATGGATAGCTATAGGCCGAGTTCTTCAGGCAAAATTATTGATTCATAAATTTCAGAGATATTTGAGGTTAAAATTTTTTTAGCCTTTTTTTCAAATCGTAATTTCTCGTGAACTGCTCTATGTATCTGAATCGGACGGATGGAATTCGAAAGAGAATTAATTATAGAATTAATTAAAGAAATTAGCAAATTAAGGTTGAGGAAGCCACGGGCCAATGAATTGGCAGCGGTTTTTTTACAGGATTTAGCGATGATCACTAAAACTTGTGCTAGTAGTGCTCTATTATTGTATTTTATTTTCATCGAAATCCTAACTTTTTTACTGCTTAAAAGCTATGTAATATTGTATACAAACAAAGCATAATGTTCTTTTTTATACATTTTTTGTTGTTTTCACGCTTAACTCGAGCCCGGAAAAACTTTTTTCCTAAACTACCAATTGAAACCAGATTTGTACTGAATACAGCTCTATTATTGTGTTTAATTTTTCTCAGAAGTAAAATATTTCTACTATCTTAAAGGCTGCTATGTAATATATAAAGCATAATATGTTTCTTTATGCATTTTTTCAATTTTTTTTTCATACTCACATACCAAAAGTGGCTGAAAAATGTACATACACTAATTTTTTCGTATCTTATATATTCATATAATAAGAAAAAATTTGTCCCAGAGTTGTAGCACAAATTTTTTTTTATTTTGAGTTGGTCGTTGCTGTAACTGAATGTTTTTTGTAGATTTCCTCATATATATCATTCAAAATATGTAAAAAAAAGCAATCTTTGTAAATACAAAATAATTCAATTTACAATTTCGTTTCTTTCCAACCAACCTTTCATTCGTTACGCACAATATTTTTTCTGTTTTTGATATTTGGACTCGGTAATCCACCGCGACGAAAAAAAAATTTAAACTCCACATACAAAAAAAGAAACCAATATCGGCGGATTTCGAGCAGCAGCGCGTCATCAAAAAAGGGATATAGAGCGAACCTACAACATACAGAGAGAGAGAGAGAGAGAGCCACGCATCGGAGGGTAACTCTCCCGTAGTGTGCAGAGAGGGAAAGGTCCGCGGATAGAGCGACAGGCGAGAGAGTCGCGCACTCGCGCGCGAATGTATGCAAATGGAAATGTAATCTGGTGTCAGCGCGCCGCTACCAATAATGTCAATCAAATGCACTGGTGGCCGAAAGCCAACAATGGGGAATTGGCCCGGGCTCTCTCCCTCTCTCTCTCTCGCTCGCGCGCTCGTCGAGTATATGGCCTAGAGGCGAATATGCAGTATATGTAAATGTTGTCATATCAATGGGGATCTGCATATGGATGCAGCGTACGCAGGGGCCGCGACTGCAATGACACGCGCGCTTTGGCGGCATCTGCTATACCGCCGCGCGTGCATTTTTTTGTGTACATACGTGCAGTGCCGAAAGCTCGCGATTCCCGTGCAGCGAGACTGCTGCTCCTTTGAAAGTCCGATACAGCCACAGGTGCACCGCGCGGCAGCGATTTATATACACATGTATATATATGCAGCGCGCGAATTTCCAATAGGCCGAAAGCCCTTCGTCTGATCCCTCGACAGCGCTGTAGCGCGTCATTGCCTTTTGGATGTGCCGCTTTCGGTATGCGCGTTTTTGCCGCTGCTGTTTTTGGCCCGTTTTGATTTCGCGCGGATTATATTGCGTGCGCTCGCGGGGATTTGCGCCGCGCGGGGATTACAGCGAATGACACGCCTGCTCGATGTAAAATCGGGCTTAATCATGTTTAATTAAATTGTTTGTGCAGTTTTGATTCGTGCGCTGGTCATTATATATTTCAAATAGGGCCTGCGGATGAATGACAAATATTGCCATGATGATTAAAGGTTTTGCGGGTATTGTGGGTAACGTATATAGACCCAGTGATTGTTTAATCATTCGTACATTAATAAATCGCGATTATTATTATAGAATTTAATGGTTTCATTCTACTCTAGAATTATGATAAGTATTATTAGATGATTTTATAGTATTTATCGAAACTATTAAATGTTTGAAAAGTGCTGGTAGGGGGTTCATAATTAATCGCTATAAATTACTGAATGCGATAATATTTCAGCAAGCGATCACATAAATTCCATAATGATGAGTTCCGCAAACAAAGCTATCATCGAGCTTCATTAAGGAGCAATAAGAATCACCATTACAGCCCGCAATGTGTCTCAATACGCTCAATTGCAGCTGACAATTGTGCGCCCACCGCCACAAGCCCATACACGTGCTAACTCCAGCGGCTCCCGATAACCGCTCCTGGATTATCAGAAAATTAATGTACGACCCGCCGTTTGCGCCCGCGCGCGATCACTCACGGGCTTATATCGGCCGAAGACTGAAGTTGACGCGTTATGCGATTACTTCGCCACCACCGCCGCGCGCCGGCCCTAATCCATAATCAGGCTCGAGCTGCGACTAGTACACGCACAGCGTCTTGCGCTCGAGCCGAGAGAGAGGAGAGAATCGGCGCGCAGGTTGGTCGCTCTCTCCTCCGAATTGGCGCGGGAGCTGATTGGTTTGCGGTTACATCCCTTAGTAATGAGCTTCCCAGATGGCACGTCTCAGGAAACCCATTAGGGTAACTCCAAACAGCCGCTTCCAGCCGACTGCTGCCGCTTTACTCCTCCTTCGGGCTAGCTCCATCTCCCTCTCTCCCTCTCTGTCTCCTCCGTCGTCTGGTTGCACACGGGGATCGAGAGGAGAGGCACAGGTGCGCGACGCCCCAGCACCAGAGTCTCCACGAGCGCGCCTCATTGTCACTTTGCCACGGCGCGCGTGCGGACAATGATGCTGTCCGGATATATATATATGCAGGCGATTGCATGGATCGAGTTTCCATCGGATTTTTGGACACCGGGGAGAATTGAAAGGCGGGATGCTGATGAGTTTGACTTTAACATTACCGTGACTAATTCAATGGTAGTCGATTCTGGCTTTATTCATAATGCGCCATTTGATGGTTTCTTAACGTTGCATTTTACAAAACGTTATTGTAACTGAATGAATCTTTATGATTTCAGTTAGAAAGTACGACAGTTATAGTTGGAAAGATGAATAGATTATAAAAGAATTATAAATAAAAATTACAATCAATTAAAAATAATCTTATAATTGTTTTATAACAATTATATACTAATAATATTTATATTACAATTATATTATAATTATTATTTGACACCGAACACGTGTAAAAGGCATAAGTCTCCCAAAGGTACAATTAGCCCAAGGTGGCGAGGCGAATGATAAACCTAGCAAACGGAAGGAGATCTCCTCTTCAAGCAGAGGATCAAAAGAAGAGGAAAATCAAGAGAAGAGTGAAACTGAACTGCTTGGAACCAATAGACTTAGAGATGGAGATAGTCTCGCCAGATCCAGTTCAGGAACCAAAAGATCCTGAATGGCAAATGGTAGAGACGAAAAAGACAAAAAAGAAAAAAAAAAACAAAGAAAAGAACGGTACAGACAAGAATGCCGCCAATTCAACCTGGTAGAAGAAGATCTGCCTGGCGCTGGATAAGCTAGACGTACCGGCATATATGAAGAACATGATCAAGAAGTTGATCAAGAAGTTGTCTATGTCTATGTCTATGAGTTGGGGCGGGCGAGCGGCTCTTTTCAGAGACGTGCTGCCCAGCACTCAGGTTTACACCCATTGTGCTGTACCCCTTGTGATCAAGAAGTTGGCAATCCGACTACTAGTGTATGATACATAAAACGGCCCAAAAGAATATCAGATCACTGGAGGAGTCCCGCAGGGCTTGGTGTTAGAATGTCCTCTGTGGAATATCACGTATGATGATTTACTGAAGATCCAACTGCCACCAGAACCCGAGATGGTGATCTTTGCGGACGACGCGGAACTGATTATTACTGAAAAGGACTTGGAGGAAATACGGTGTATTCTCGGAGATCGTTATGAAGAAATGCAGCGGTGGATGGGATCAGATGGGCTCAAACTGGCTGACCACAAAACTGAAGCTGTGCTGTTTACGAGTCGGAAGAAAGTGGAAACAATCACACCCGACGGGGGACAGTGCACCATCACCTCTCAACCTAATATTAGGTATTTGGAAGTGATGTTAGATATAAGACTGAGCTTTAAGGCCCATTGATATACTGGCAGTGGAGTGAAAGTAGCTGTGTGAGCAACGAAGCAGCAACCTAGGAGAATAAGAGGAACTAAAGAAAATCACGAGGCAGATCCAACGATGGCAATAGAAGGACACATCGTCTCATCCCTCAGGTTAATAACTAGGTTAGCCGTAAACACGGAGAAATCAACTATTACCTGACTCAGATGCTCTCCAACCATGGGTGCTTCCGAGCATACCTTCACCGGTTCTGGAAGATGAATCACTAGAGTGCCCAGCAGGGTGCAGGGTGCCAGAGGACGCAGAACATGTATTTTTCTGGTGCCCGCGCTTTGCCGGAGAGAGAAAGGAACTGGAGAAGAGACTAGGATAATCACTTACTCCAGAGACCGTCGTGGAAGTGATGCTAAAGACGGAGGAAAACTGGAGTGCGGTAAGCAGTTCCGTCACAGCCGTCATGAAGAGCAATAACGGTTCCTCGACTCTGAGAGGACCTGGGAGAAGACGAACATCAGAAATCGTAGAAAAGCTAAGTAGCTG
The DNA here is from genome assembly GCA_030522905.1 of Torymus flavipes. Classification (NCBI taxonomy): domain Eukaryota; kingdom Metazoa; phylum Arthropoda; class Insecta; order Hymenoptera; family Torymidae; genus Torymus; species Torymus flavipes. The sequence continues at coordinate 5,712 of JAPYZO010007544.1, read as the reverse complement.
TGGCCGCCCTCGCGAAGTAATGCTTAGCGGTGGTCCCGCGGGGGCAACGAAAGGCCAATGACGATAAGGTTAGGGTTTTAGTCGGTACGTCCAGTACAGTCCAACAGACGGGTACACAGTACCTACGGTGCATAAAGCATTTCCCCCCTCCTACAAAAAAAAACACACACACATACACCCACACACACATACATACAGACACACATACATTTTCTAGAAAACGCATATTTCGGCTCATGGAGCTCAAAAGTATTGAAAATCATCGAAATCTCGGGGTCGAAAAATTTCACCGTTACCAAGCTTTTTCTTTGAGAAAGAAAAAGGTGTAACTAAGACCGATCGACTATCGTTTGATGTTACCAGAACTTCTTAATTTATTAACATTCAGACGGAAAAACAAACTTCAAACGATTTGCAAGGGTGTCAGTCTCCATATACTATTATTGTACCTAGAGCAGAAAAATAACAATTTTTCGTATATGTTTGCATCAAATAAAGCTATTATCTAAAATTTGATATAATAAGTTACAACTGAAATTAAATCTGTAGTGTAATCTTATTAGTTCTTTTAATTTTATCTACGAATTACTTTTTGCTTTTTTTAAAAATAATCTCTATGATAATTTTTTAACGTACAATTCTTTTTGAATTTTACGTATTTCGTGACTTATTTTATGACTTATTGTACAAAAATAAAAATTTACATAAAATTAAATCATGAAAATAACTTTTAAATTTTCTATAAAAAAATTTCTACCCTATTTTTTATCATTAACAATTTTAAAATCTGTACTTCATAACTTTTATGATTGCTCTTTGTAATGATAAATAACTATAAACAAAAAAAATATTGTTGAAATAAAATTGGAAAGAATACAGGGATTGATGAATAATAAAACAGTTGTATATTCGGCGTGTTCACATTTATTCAATAAAAAAATCAAGTACAATAATAATACGGTGACATCAGCCACCGACGTAATTATCGACGTTGTAACGTTTACAATATTATAACTATATAAAAGTGAAAAAATCTGTACAATGAAAGACATGCGGGTAGCGGAGAGATGCCCCCTGCCCGTGTGTACATCTTGACATATCGCTTTTATTCGTTTTGCTTAAAAATCTTGTTCTAATAAATGCATTTTCCGCAACATCCCGCGAAGGGAATTTCCCAAATTGCTTGGCGCTATAATGTTGAGGACCGAAGCGGGAGGATGTGTCGGCCGAATCAATGAATTATACATTGACAAAGAAAGAATTATAATCGCAAAGTACAATTGACAGAGTTATTGATCAATATCGTAGAAAAATAATCAAGATAATAATAATTAATAATACGAAGAGATCGCACCTAGTGCGCGCCATAAAAATCATATGCTCAATAAAATTAATAACATGAAAAATTGTGTTCATAAAATAAAATAAAAGTAGCAATAACGTATATGACTTAAATAACACAGCATCGTATTGGATCGGGTCCCGTACCTCGATAGCTTCGCCTCGCGTACATATATATGTCACAAATATACATAACGATGTCGCTCTCTCTCTCTCTTTCTCTCTCTCTCTCTCTCTCTCTCTCTCTATCTTTCTCTCTCTCGTATTTTAATACGCTCGTCGCTTCGCGACCGTCTCAATCCTTCTTCTGCGCTCTCTGTCGATCGTTTTACAATTTTTGCTTCTACTTTCATCGTTGTTCTAGCTATACTTTTGTTTCCTATCTGTACAGAAATCGCGAGCAAAGTCGACACGGGGACCTAATTTTTTCTCTTTTTTTTTTCTTTTAACTTTCTTTCGAATTGATGAGTAAGAGTACACGAAATTCAAAGGAAAGGAGAGAGGAAGGACAAGTGAGAAGAGTATACGCAAATAAAAAAAGGAAAAATAAAAAAATCATAAAAAACAAACCAACAAAAATAATAGTATATAAATGCTCGTACATTGGCTTTGTATTTTAAAAAAATGCAAAATAATAAATGCTGTGGGAAAATAGTTGGGACTGTGTTCATTACGACGTACAAATATCACGTGACCGCCGTGATCCTTCTCCGATTTCTCAAATTTCTTGCTCACACATAATGTTACTTTTTTTTGTTTTTTTTTGTTTTTTTTTTGTTGGAGAAAAGAAAACCAAACGCCTCAAGCACGTCTCGTAAACGCTCGCAACCACATCATCCCACATCTCAGTTTATTTGGTCGCTTCTTTGGATTGGTCAGCTGGACGAAGTTTCGAATCGATAAATATAACTTTTTTTTAAATTTTATTTTCTAAAATTTTTGCCGCTCATCGGACATTTTTACTTTCTACGGCACAGTATATAACATTTTCCGTCTAAATTTTTGTTCATCGAAAGGTGAATAGTTCAAAAAGCTAGTACATGAAAGTGGAGTCCAGACTCTATCACAAGGCATATTTGCGAGCTTTGACGAGGGCTTGAGAGAAACTTGCGGTTGGACTCGTTTTCCCCCATCGCTCATTATTTCCCCCTTTTCATCTGATTTCTTTTTCTCTTTGCTTTTTTCGTTTCTATGCTTTCTGTGCGCACATTCGGAGGCAATCCAATCAATTGACGCAGTTTTCGCTAGCTCGACACAACATATAACTCCTCTCATCTTTCAGTTAATATAACATCACGCTCATACTTGCTTTTTATATATTTCTTTTTCTTTATTTCTCCTTTGGAACAAGCAGAAAGGAAAATCATTGTCGCGAATCGAGTGAATTGCGGGCGGCGGTCTACAGAAAAGAAAGAAAAATGGTCCGCGGGTTATTTGGCTACAGGTAACGCTTTTAACAGGCATCCGAAGTTTCGAGACAGAAAAATAAAACAAATAAAAGAACAAAATCTAAAAAATAATAATAAACAAATAAAAACTTCCTAGAGCGATCAGCTTTTTCTTGCTGATCGATGACAGCCAGATTGAAGAGGAAAGTGTGTTGCGACGAAAATTACAATAATGTAAAAAAATATAAAACACGCTAAAGCGACACGTGCTACGCTTGGCACCTTTCAGGAGTTAGAGCAATCGGTCGCGAACCATTTCTAGGGCTCATTCGCTTTATGGCAAACTTAAGACAGTCTGAGCAAAAAGTTGTATTTTTATCGTTTTTAGACTTTAGAAAATTGTCTTTTTGGGACGTATTATTTCTCTTGTATGTTTTAGTGTGGAGTGTGTGAGTATCAGTATACGTGTAGTTTTTTTTTCGCGTGTACCGTAGACGGAGTTTGGCTTCGTACTCTTCGCTTTTATCATTCTAGAATACTATGAACAATTTTCTTCACCATTGTTTTCTCTCGCTTAAACGGCAGTGTATAAAAAGGGAGGCGAAACGAAACATCGCTTAAAATACTGACGAAAAAGTTTTATGTCTTTTCTATGGCAGTACTACAATCATTTATTAGCAATATTCAAAAGATTCTCTTTCTTTTCTCTTTTCACAAAAATCGACAAAGTTTAGGTATTGGTTAAAGCTGCTGATAAACAGAAGTTACGTTTCACTTCGTAATTTTTTAAAAATAATTATCCTTAAATCAACTATTATTAAACTCTTTCACACAAATTCAAGATTTTTGTTATACATTTAAAACTAAAGTATTCTGATACGTTAAAAGACTTTTACTTTTTTCAAAGAATATTTTTGCAATGTCGAAAAGAATAGAGTAGCACAGAGTATCAAAAAAATCTCAATCTTACAAACAAATATCTTCTATAAAAAAAATCTCAATGCTTTGTCTATTAAAGACTAGTCGATTACCTCTTTAGCGCCAAAATCAAAAGCAAAAAATTAACACATTATTTTTGTCCACATTGTTACAATGTATTCCATAATTTTGGATAATTCTTAGCGATAAGAAATAATCGTTCTTTTTTTAAAAAGAGAGTATCCATACGCACGTGTCCTCAGAAAATATCAGTACTAATAATAGCAATAATAATAATAATAATTAATTTTAGTTATCAATAATTAATAATAATAAAAAATGACAATAAACTAACTATACATAACGCAATATCGAAGAACACGCTTCAATTGAGGTGGTCGTTGAGAACCAGTGTCTTTCACTTACTTTTATTGTTCCTCTTTTCAATTCTTTGAATGAATTCCAAGGACAATGAAATAGAGGAAGATAGATCACATAAGTCCAAAATTTTAGAAAATGTCTAATAAAGAAATATAGTTAACAGCAAACGAAAGACACTGGAAAAATGCAAACTCGCCCAGCAATCGATTTCTTCGAGAGATCATTTGAAAGTGGATATTTAAAGTACAATTACAATTACAAACTAATGGGTACGTGGCAAATGTTACAAATAATAAAAAAAAAAACGTTCGTTAAGGTATTCAGATGGGGAAGGGGAATTTGGACATTCTGTAGAAAGGATAATCTGGATTATTTCGGTACTCTTGAATTTTGCGGCTTTTGTTTGAATGTGGAAATCATAAAAATCGGGATGGGCATATGTAAAATGGGGAAGGAACGTTACAATATTCATTACGATTATTCGTTATTATAATTAGATATCTATATTAATTACGAGATCACAGTGACGCTTTGACGCGCGGGGATCTCGGGTGGACGGGCTGCACTTTATTTCGATTTTTTTTGTTTTTTTTTTTCTACTCAAAATCGCCGAAGACTCAAATATTGACTTCCATTTTTTCTTATTTTTTTTTTAATTCTTTTTTTTTTTTATTTAGAAGTTAATTGTTTCGGGCACAGCCTGTCCCCCATGATCCACATAGTCACAGTTACAGCTTATTAACCTTTGTTCGTTTTTCCACGAATCGACACCTTGCCTGCAGTACGTAATTGTCGTTGTTTTGTGAAGAAATAAGACAATTGACTGATTTCCCGAAAAATAATTAGCAAGAACCAATGATTGGGAACGTCAACGACGTCCCGCAGGCGAGGCTCGATGATCGATCTCGCATGTTTTTCGCAATTTTTTTTATTTATTCACCATCATCAAGGTGATGAAGATCAACGTCGACAGAGTTGGCAACACTATTCGCACGCTTCTCGACCTCCTATACCATCTTATCTATATATATATATATATAATTTTTATATATATGCGTCTTCCATTATATATATAGACTTTATCATTGTTTATTCATAGTTTATTATGTTCTCCATATGGCTGACTACTAGCTATGAAATGCTGCTACTTGTTTACTGTTCTAAGATTTCGTATATAATTACGCAATAAAAAACATAAAAGAGAGAAATAAAAAACATAATCGACGGAAAAAAATAATAAAAATAATTATATAAAAAACAAAACGGGACTGCTTGTTTGTGCATAGACAAAAATGCTATAGTGTCTTAAGATAAAATAAAAGAAGCAATTATATTTACACGCGCTTGCCTTTTCAACAATAATTATTCCTTCGTTTCTCTTCAGGCCATTTATTTTAATCTTTATATTTATGCGATTAAGAAAAATGCATATACTTCACACCATACGTTGTCGATGGTCTCTTATTATTTTTTCTCTGTACTCGATTGCATGATCAATGTATCACCGAATCGCGGAAAAGGGACTTCACGCTCGCTTTTTATCTATCCTTATTTCTCCAAAGAAGTAGGCTTTCACGACGGAAAATTATAATCGTTACATACGGTTACATGCAGGATTTTGAAGCGGAAGGTATGTGATCCATCTCTATGGGATCTTCAAGTGGGTGACGAGATTCGATGCTGT
>JAPYZO010007542.1:0-16339 GCA_030522905.1 Torymus flavipes | reverse complement strand
AAATAAACATTCTGCATAAAACAAATTATCTTGTTAAGAATAAAATCATAAATATCCGTTATTAAGTGTTCGTTCACTGGCGATTGTATTCATTCACTGGTGACACGTATTTAGATACTAAGACGTGTTCGTTCATTTACTGGGTTTTAGGAGATATTTACAGATTTTTATTCAATAAAATTTTTACTTTGATTCTTTATTAAAAATTTGCTCACCGACGTAAAATTTTAACATTTTAGAATATAAGTTTCAAAAGGGTTTTATTTTTAATCCATTTTTAAACCACTTAATTAAATAACAAAAGTCAGAATTTCCTTATTCGTTCGTTCACTGGTGAAGTCACCCTAGTGCACACAGCGCATCTAGCTACCAGCGTATCACAGGTATCGAGAACCTCCCGCACAATCCGGAAGAATAATTTTGAATCTTCGCCGCCAAAAAATCCGGAAGACACCTTTTTGAAAGTGATTCCGAAAAATTCGGACCTTCTTTCGTGTAACAACGGACATGTTGTCCGCTGTCACACGCATTGAGGGAAGACCGTATAAGGCTTATCATATATCTAAGTTCATTTGATCGTTCAATTTTAACGAATGGAAATTCGTTGAGTCGTGCAATCGTTACACAGAAAAATTCTCAGCAGATAAAGCCGTCTTCTGCTGTATATTATTGGCGTAAGTCTACTACAATGATCATAGAAATTCGCAATCGGCCGATAAAACAGCATACGCCCGCGAATATTCGAATGACCTCTGCAAAGTGGCAAAATAGGTATCAGCGCGCTAAATGCTGATGGTGCAGTGTAAGTGTACGCGCAGATACCTGCGAATATTCAATAATGCATGCGTTATATTCTATATATAAGTAGGTAGAGCTATACTTAAAGTCAGCACTCAGCAAGTCGAGTCTCGAGTGTATATATGAATACAAGATACAAGTATACAGCGTGTGTGTGGGTGTATGTGTGCAACTCATCAAGGTCATTGCGGATCGGGGGGGCCGTGTGCGCGCGCGCGGTATCACGAATACTTATACGCAATCACGTCACACAATTCATATAAGTTGTCGCTTATACAGAGCGAGGGATCCAGCTAGGAGGTTATCGCGAATATTCGTCTCTCGCTCACGCGGCCCGCTCTCATCTCCTCACTCCTATACTTATACACGCAGCTAAGTAAGTTGCTACTTGCTACCTCCGCGTGCCAGCTGCCAGCGCTCGCTCGCTCGTTCTCTTGCGCGCTCACACAGCACGGTCCTCGACGCGCCCTCGTTATATATTATATATTCAATTTTTTTTCTCTTAGAGCGCGTGGAGTTCAGTGCAGCAGCTAAGCAAAACCAAAGAAAATGCTTCCACGATTCTTGAGGCCGACCGTCGCCATCGCTCAGAATGGAGCCAAACAGCTCTCCACCAGCTCTCAGGTCGGTCTGACATTCCTCTGTGACTAAGTACTGTTCACTACAGCAAAAAACTTACATTTTCTTCCATTTCGCTAGCCCACTGACCCAATTCATCTTCTCCTTTTCTTCTACCTTCACCCTACGAACAGCGGACGATCCAATTTTTATTTTTCGCTACCTATTTGCGGAACGAAAATCTTGACGACCGAATTGCGTTAAGCCTGTTATGCAACTAATTTTCTTAATGATTATCGAGCCTCTTCTCCGTCGGATATCAAATTTTCAAGCAATTTAAAGTCCTACATTCATTCAATGTACTATTTTCTCTGAATTATAAGCCTTTTCAGTTCCCATATTTTTATTAACAGCTGAAAATAATTAAAATCTTTTACAGTGCAATGCTAAAGTGGCAGTCATGGGAGCAAGTGGTGGCATTGGGCAGCCACTGGCTCTTCTGCTAAAGCAATCTCCATTGGTCACTGAACTATCTCTTTATGATATTGTCAACACTCCTGGTGTAGCTGCCGATCTTTCTCACATTAACACTGCCTCCAAAGTCACAGGCCATACTGGCCCAGACCAGTTGAGAAATTCTTTGAAAGGTGTTCAAGTAAGTGGTTCATTTAGCTCTTGTATAGTATAAATCGTAATTTATCAGTTCAATTAAAAATAAATTTCGTAAAGTTACATATTATATAAGAAATTATTTTACTTTTAGGTTGTAGTAATTCCTGCTGGGGTACCTCGTAAACCAGGAATGACTCGTGATGATCTTTTCAATACAAATGCATCAATCGTGCGAGATCTTGCCCAAGCAGTAGCAGAAGTAGCTCCTAAAGCTTTTATAGCTATTATATCCAATCCTGTAAATAGTACTGTGCCAATAGCAAGTGAAATTATGCAAAAAGCTGGTGTTTATGACCCCAACAGAATATTTGGAGTTACCACACTTGATATTGTCAGAGCAAATGCTTTTGTGGGAGAAGCTAAGGTATCAAGAATTCTTCAAAAATTCACTAATTTAGTAATTTAGTTATGTAGCTTGTAATAAAATTAAATATTATTCATGTTTTAGGGATTAGATCCCCAAAAAGTAAACATCCCTGTTATTGGAGGGCACAGTGGAATCACCATCATTCCTTTGATTTCTCAAGCTACACCATCAGTATCTTTCCCACAAGATCAACTTAAAGCTCTTACTGAGAGGATTCAAGAAGCAGGTACAGAGGTAGTGAAGGCAAAGGCTGGTACTGGTTCTGCTACTCTGTCAATGGCATATGCAGGAGCACGATTTGCCTTCTCTTTAATCAGGGCCTTAAATGGTGAATCAAATGTTGTTGAATGCTCATATGTTAGGTCTAATGTTACTGAAGCCAAATATTTCTCTACACCTATTTTGCTGGGCGTAAGTATTTAACTATATTCAACAGTTTAATTTAATATATACGATATTTAAATTTAATAAAAATTTTATCTTTAGAAAAATGGAGTAGAAAAGAATCTTGGTCTTGGAAAACTCAGTGAATTTGAATCAAAACTTCTTGCAGCAGCTATCCCAGAACTTAAAAAGAATATTCAGAAAGGAGAGGATTTTGCAAATGCAAAGAAGTAAAATGAGACCAAAAATAAAATCAATATAAGGCACCTTCAGGAAGCACTCAAAAACAAAAAATCAATTAGATTGATTTTTTATAAAAACTGTTGACTATTGTCACATAATTCCAATATTTATCATCAATAGTCTGATCAGTCATGTAACATCTTGTAATATACTTTTAATTAAAATTCATTAGACAAATTATGCATTTTGACTACCTTATTTGAATTTATCTTATATTTGAATTTGTCTAAATAATATTGATATAATTCAAAACAATTTTCATGTAAAGGTACATTTTTATTGCATATGTCAATATTTCAAATAATGATGCTAGTTTTCAGAGAAATTTTACAATTTTGGACAAGCAAATTAAGTAATTCAATCCATTCCTCCATTACTGAAAAATGAAAATGGTAACCTATCAAATTCAATGTTTACATCATTTGAATTCCATATTATTCTACCAGTATGTATACAACTGACCAGTGACCTTCACTAGTAATATATTTATTCCTGACAATTCTTACCAAACTCACGTGTTGAAAAGATAAAAATTTATTTAAAAAATGATCGTAACTATGCTTGAACTATAACATTTTTCTATAATTTTGTTGTTATTAAAATTTAAATACACTTTTTTAAATTATTTCTATTATGAGCAATTCCTATAATAATAAGGGTTTGATAATATAGGTGAGTTATTATCTTTTTAATTCTTGTAAAATAACATCTTAACAAAATGTTAAAACTTTATATTAAAATTATAATTATTAAGAGGATATTATTGTAGTCAAAATGGGACGGCGTAAAATTTACAAAAGATATCGGCAAAAATACAGCCTCCAGGTGACAATGACAGGCACAGCAAGTGATAGAATAAATTTAATAGCTGAAGATGTAAAGACACCAAATATTTCTGATAATGCAACATGTATTAAAAGTGGAACTATGAACAATTCTCATGATCGAACACCAGAATTTGTCATGCAGGAAAGTAAGAAAACACAGTATTACGATGACATAAGTCCAAAAATTAATGTTCGATTACCTAAATTTAAATTAAATCTTGATATACCGGAAAACGAGGACACAGAGGACGTGGAAGTTAACAAAAATAATATGGTAACGGAACAAGCAATTCAAGTAATAGCAAGTGATTTAGAAAAAACTTTGTCTGTTGAAAAAGTCTTTGGAAGCTTTAATGAAGAAAATACTGTTTCCACAACTAAACACAATGATTTTACAAAATGTTTTTCCATGACAACTAAAACCAATTCTGAACATGTAGATGTCTCACGAAAACAAATGACATCATTATCTGATTATTTTCAAATACCATCTTCTACTTTCAAAATATCATCAGCACTTGTTAAACCTAGTCCCTCAAACTTTGCTTTTGTCAGTGGTCAAATGCAAAGTAATTCTAAAAATGAAAATACTATTAATAATGTATGTATAAAACATTTTAAAAACGACAATCTGCTGAAATTAAACGAAAACAAGTTCTCATCTGATAAAAATTATAGCAGTAAAAATTCAACTGCAGAAACGTGTTGCATTACATTAGAGCATGACGAAAAATTAAATAATTCAGATGGAATAAAGAATATTTCTAATCTTGCCAATAAAACTTGTTTGGGCATCTCTGCAGAAAATGCAGCATGTGTTGATTTGCCCACACTTTCAGACATAGATAGTAAAACAGAAGTAAGTAAAAACACTTTTAAATTAAACACATAATAAATCCTGAATTTTTAATATCAACAATGCATTATTTTCAGGCGGAATCTCAAATTACAATGATAAATAATATTTTTTGTGTACAAGCTGCATCCAGCCCTCCAAGAAAAATGGAATTATATTGGAAACAATTAAAAATGTATATCATGAAAATACCAACATTTTGTAGTTGGCTGGCTGGAAAGTTCATTGTATGGATTAAGAAGGTACATAGTTTTGAATTTTGTAATTTTCAGATATATGATTATTTTTTTTTTTTGTAGGGGTATAAAGGGGTTAGGAATCTATTATCACTTATTACAAAATCTGACCCATCCCCATTGACTGATAGTGAATTGACACAAGTTATTGCTGTAATAAAATGTGAAAATGAACAGGTTTTGACCGTTCTGTCAGAGCGGATGTCATCATTATCTCAAGAATGTATTCAGGTATAAATAAGCTCTTTAATCTGTTCATTAAACTACTACAAACTGTAACAGAATTGTTATCTTGAATATTTAACAGTAACTCAATTTCAATTGTATAATTCTTCCAAGATCGGAAAATGTTTTCTGTTAGGATATAATTTTATTTATATTAAGATTATTAAGTATTAAATGTACAAATGTCATGAAATAGTGCTATTAGAATTTATAAATAATTTTAGGTTCGAGTCAGCAATGAAGCCTCGTTCTCAGCTTTAATGAGAGAAGTTACAAAAATACAGGAAAAAAACAATCAACTGATTGAAAGTAACAACAATTTGTCTAAAGAATTGAAATTACTTGAAAAAACAGTAAGTGATTTAAAGTCATCCACAGTTCCCGTAGTGGCTGCTGCTACAGTACTGCACAGTACTCAGGCTGTACCTCCTCCTCCTCCTCCTCCTCCTCCGCCACCTCCGCCACCTCCGCCACCTCCTCCGCCGAGACCAATCCTGGATGGTCCGGCAGCTCCACCTCCACCTCCACCTCCACCACCACCGCCGATGCCACAATTTTTTAAGTCCCGTAATCCAAAAACACCGAGCAAGGGCAACAGTCGAAATAGCAAAACTAGCAAATGTTCAACTCCGTTGTCCAGCAGACCGTCCATCACGGTTGAGGATCTTTTAAAAGTGACACTCAAAAAAGCGCCTCAAAATTCTAAAGTAAAGGCACATTATTTTTCCATCCCAATATTTAAAGTAAAATATATACATAATTGTGAAACTGTTAATTTTAGGATGGTCGAAGAAATACTGTACCTGGACCAAGGGGACCCGCCATATCGTTAGATATGCTGCGAAACGTAAAATTGAAGTCTGCCAGGCGCAAATCTTTAGACCATCATAAATCACCCAGAAGTGCTTCTCGGATCATGAAAAATCGATCGCAATCGAATTTAAATCTTTCTCCAGTTACGCTTGGCACTGAAAGTTCCTTGAGCCGTATACTGAAGCCGATTGACGGAAACCGGAGAGTTTTTAAAAGAATTCAATCCACTACAAGTAATAGTGAAACTGATTTGTCAAAAACAGACACTCCAACATCAAAATTGACGATTGGTTATTGTCGATCGGAATCCATCCTGATTTAATTCAGACCATATACTCTTTTATCGTGTCAAATGACCGACCGTATGTTTAATTAATTTATAAAAATGTTAAAAAATTTTTTTGCCTAATCTTATTTAATCAATAAAAATGAATATTTTTAAGAAAAGCTGCATAAAATGTACAGCTTGTAAATATTTTTTATGCAGTACATAAATTTTTTGGTTCTCTACAAAAAAATTGACTTGTTATTAACTATAAAACCTTTCTTTTTCTTACAAGCAAACCTATAGGTAAGTATTATCTCCAGAAAATATGTATGATAAGGCATTATAATATAGCATTATTATTATAGACAAAGCTAAAGGAAATTTTAAAAATAGCCTATGAAAGTTGTGTGTGTGTGTCTGCGTGCGTGNTGCGTGCGTGCGTTTATCAGAAAAAAACTTGTTTAAAATCATTTAACATAATAATAATGAAATAAAAGAAAATTGAAATTATAGACAGTTGTAATCACTTTATTTTCAGCTTCCACGTGTGGCTTTACAGTAAAAGTTATATTCGGTGTATTGTATTAACTCTAATACAGAGCATATGCATGCGGATCCAAAATATGAAAGATCACTGTTTCTAATTTTTCGTCGATCGAACGATTTTCGCGAAGCGCGTTGACGTTATCTACATATGGTCGCAAATACACTGTTTTATTTGCTTTGAAGATTCTTTTTAGCATTTACTTCATTTCGAACTTCATTTCGATTTGATAGTCGGAAATTCGCTTTGAACACACGCCTGACATGCGTTTTTCACGTGTAATTTTACAGTAACTGTTTTTTCCGCTCTTGTTTTTTTTTAATTTTTTTTTTCTATTGCAAAAGTTTACCTTAATTATTTTGCTTGACTCCTTACACAATTAAAAATATCAATAATCTTACTTAGCATTATCAATAATTACTTTAATGTTATTCTTTTTTATATAGTATTTACGCAATATTACTGATATAATACTTAAACGCGGGGTCACGCAATACATCGGTTTTTTTTACTTTACTGCACCTCTGCATCTTGATTTTTATCAAACATGCTTTGCACACCTACGTAGCATTCGAAATTCCATTACTCTTGTGTGAACCCGCTTCCCAAATAAAAAGTGAAATTTTTCTTATTTTCATTGTGTCAAAGAAGCAAGACTTATTGAAAAGATAAGATTGACATCTGTTGCGAAACTTTTATATCGAATTAAAGTATTGCCATTGACAAACTCATTGCCAGATTACCAGTATTTTTTATGATAGTGAATAGAATGTACGCATGAGATTTGACTAAAGATAGAAAATAAAATAAAAGCAGATAAAACATTGACAAACATTATAATACAGAGAATCATTTATTCTGTCATTTCTCATATCATAACTATTCATACAGTTGAAATAAGAGATGTAAGTATGCAAACGTACATTCACGGAAGAGATCAGCTACTTAACTAGACAATTAATTCGAATATCAACGTTACACGGTGAATTTTCTTTTTTCTTCTTTCTTTTTTTATTTACTTATAATTTCTCAGCGCTCAAAACGATTAGCACAATTTTTTTTTTATTTTTTTTTTATTTTTATTTTTTTTTTTTAAAGCAGTGAAAGAACAGTAAAACGATTCGTTAAGCTGATTTCGCAGCTTAAATTCTTCAGTCTACCATGATTCTTGAGTTAACACGAATCCGCGGAAATTTCTAGGAGTCTTTCATTGTAGCAGCTGCATTTCAATATTCTCATCCTGAACGCATGCATACGTGTAAGAATTGTTCGATTGGTACGGTTACCTGAACAATTATTCATGACAAAAATAAATTGAGAAAGTGTTAAAATTGTTACAAGTTTTAAAATTTATCATTTGTAAATCAACGTAAATTCATTCAATTTCTAGAAGCTTTTTGGCGTGGGATGTAGCGGTTATGAAATAAAATAACGCGTAGTTACAAAATCAAATGTATTTTGACTAAATATTTATCGGTATAATTAATAAGTAAATATCGTTAAATATCATTGCTGAAATATATAAGATAAGCTATACGCGCATAATAAAAAAGGGCAAAGAGGAAATAGTAAAAGAAAACCAAGACGAGTCTACAAGTCTATGGTTTGCAAAATGTTCGAAACTGGAATTTTGATTGATTAATCTAGTCACTCATTACAATACATACTGTTGAATAAGTCCTAGAGAGAATAAATGAGACAACATTGATACCATTAAATTTCGTGCAATGCACCAGACAGAGTCCCTCCTCCACTATTTCGCAATTCGGCTGGAAGAGTAGGAATTATTGGTGTGCAGAATCCACGCCTCATAAATAAAAGATGCAACTACTACGGAATTTGAATCCAGGCATACATTATGCAAGGACAACACTTGAGAGCTCGAATGTTGTTTTTTCACTGCGCGATTCGTCAACACGAAAAAATTGCCGCGCTTATAAATGCTTGCAATCTCACTATATCGCAGGGTGCGTGTCATTTACATTAGTTTCGTTTTTTTTTTTTTTTTTTTCATTTCTGCGTGCTCCGTAACTCAACATGTGTGATTGGATGATTTTGGAGTAACCGTACGTGCGTACATAGGGTCACGCAAATTGCTAAAGACCTCCCCCTCCCACCCCAACCTCCTTTCTGCTGAACTGATTTTTCTTTTGCTTAATTATTATTAAGAGTTTTTTCTTGTCTCATTTGTATGCGCATTTAACACTCACTGCAACTAAAGTTACGATACATCCTGATCTTCCACATCCTGCAGTTGTTCTTTCTGTTCACCTTCACCTACAGACACAAAATGAATAATCAAATGAATAATATTTTATGTTAAAGCATACCTAGAATTGAAACTTTACTTTTTATTGAAATTTATTATCAGGAAAAGCGTTAAAAACAATTTACATTATCTGCCACATTGACATAGCAAACCTGGGAATTTTTTCACCGATGGAGAAGGAGAAAAGGAAAAGTTTTAAGGATGGACATTATTAACATCAGTTGCTGTATTTCCTTGGATATTAGGTAGCTCATTTTCATTGTCTAAATAACAAAATAATGTATACTGTGGGTGCATATGTCAGTGAATTTCTTTTGAAAAGAACTTGTATGATCAGTTTCAGAAAAATGAATTAAGATGTTTTGAAAAAAATAAATATATTTATACAAACCATCTCCTTGCATATCTGAAGTCCACAAAGTAAGATTGTCCCTAAGCAACTGCATGATGAGCGTGGAATCTTTGTAGCTTTCTTCAGACAGAGTATCCAGCTCTGCAATGGCATCATCAAAGGCAGCCTTTGCCAGACGGCATGCCCTGTCAGGGCTATTCAAGATTTCATAGTAGAATACCGAGAAATTGAGTGCTAATCCTAAACGAATGGGATGAGTTGGCGGCAAGTCTGTCATGGCAATGTCACTCGCTGCTTTGTACGCTACAAGAGAGTTTTCCGCTGCTTCTTTCCTGTCATTTCCAATTGCAAATTCAGCCAAATAACGATGATAGTCTCCTTTCCTGAAATTTCAAATAAAGATATTGAATAAAAGCTCAAATTGTAAATAGTTTATTGATTACACACTACTTACATTTTGTAATAGAAAACTTTAGATTCTCCAGTTGATGCACATGGAATGAGATGTTTCTCTAAAACCCCAAGAATATCTGCACAAATGTCTTTCAATTCTTTCTCAACCTGGGATCGATATTGACGTATCATCTCAAGCTTTTCCTCAGCACCCTTGGTTTCTTCTTTCTGTTCAATACTGGAGATTATTCTCCAGGAGGCTCTTCTTGCTCCAATGACATTTTTATAAGCCACTGAAAGAAGGTTCCTTTCCTCCACTGTGAGTTCTATGTCCAGTGAGGCAACCTTCTTCATGGCTTCAACCATCTCTGTAAATAAAAAAAATCAAATATTAAGTATATCATTCATATAATTGAACAAAATAGGCATTTATTGCAATGCGTCATCAGCAGTTTTGTCATTGAAAAGCAGTTAATAATTTATGAAGTTGAGTAATTTACAGGTGACTCAGTGTACTCGGTAATGTATTTTGGAGCACTGACTCTAAGGTGAACAAAAGCTTGAAGAGCCACGAACAAGTTATCGAATTTTCCGAAAACGTTATAAACGCTGTAGGAAGATAGAGGATTATGTAGGGACTGGTCTCGTTATCTCCATAAACTTAAAAAAAAAAAAAAGTCGACCCCAGCTAGCTCGTCCGCTTGATTAACTGAGTGCATCATCGGAGAACGGCATAATTTTATCCCGACCTAAAAATACATGGCTGTGGTGGTGGTGGTAGCATAACCGATATTTTCACCTCGCAATGTCGCAGTCCCCATGGCGCGTCGGGGCGGCAATTACGGGAGGGCGAAAAGCTACCGCCACCGTGTTTGAGTGCGAGTATAGGGTATGCTTCCTCGATTACATTCCCCTTCGAAGCTCCAAAATTTATCATCACGCGGCGTGCGCATATTTCGTGAAAACGCAAAGCCTAACCGGTGCGCTAGAGAGAGAGACAGAGAGAGCGAGAGCGTGCCCGACAAGCGGCTTTTGAAAATTCAGCCATGAAGCCGGCGACTCTCTTTTTATCTATCATAAACAAATTCATAGTTAACACATGATAGGTAGTATCGGTTCGGCGGACCCCCTCTGTAAGCTACGTATATTACGAGCGCTTGAGTGAGACAAGGATGGAGCGCACAGATCAATACTTTCCTTCAGCTATGACCTCCCTTCCTTCATGCTCGTGCTCTTTCTGTCTCTCGGCTGCGCGCGCGCGCGCGCAAGCGAGAGAGAGAGAGAGAGCGCGAGAGAGAGAGAGAGAGAGAGAGAGAGAGAGAGAGAGAGAGAGAGAGAGAGAGAGAGAGAGCTCAATTTGCAACCCTCGATTGAGCGCTGTTTTTCCCTTTTTTACGCCTCCTCCGACGTATTCACGTGTGTGTGTGCACCTCTCCTAGACTTCGATAGCCATGCAATTCGTGTCATGAGATCGAAGATGAGGAGCAGGTGTCTGTACCGTCGTGTTCTCTGGGCCGCCAAAGAGAACACGGTATTCATTCATTCACTAGTCGCGTACGTAAGTAGAAGTCAACCAGTTAGTCAATACGAGAACGAGTTGAAAGGGCAAGGGCAACGCTGCATGGGGGAGGGGAGGCAGCCCAGTCTTCGATTATGGCCAAGCGGCTTTCAATCCCAGTGGAAAATGTACCCACAGAGAAATGAACGCTGCACGCGAGAGTTTAGCAGGTAAACGTAGCGTTATAGTGTGAACTGTGTGCAGGCGTGCGCTCGCGTCGACGCTTTTATTATTCTCCGATCGATTGGGAAATTGAAAGCGTCGCGGTAGTATATTAATTGATCGTCGACCCAGGTAAACGAGTGAGCGACCTAGTGAAAGAGTTTGTAATAAGCAAAAGCATGGCTAATTCCTTTACTCCGCTTCGTTCTTTTTTCCGTGCAGAGCGCGCGGAATTCACCGCCTCTCGAGCTCGAGACACGCATGAGGCTACCGACACGAGAGCGCGGCGGTGGTGCTGTGTGTATATCAGGTGTGACGTCAAGCTTCCTCCTCGGTAGCTCCGAAATCCATAGCGCGAGTCGTAGGCGTGCGCGCGCGCATACCGCTGAGAGCTCGCTCGCCTTTTCGATCTTCCGCGCGAGCCCGGCCAATGGACGCAGCGCGCGCGAGAAAGTTAGCATCGCCCGGACTATAATGGGCTGTTCGTCGCGATAACAATCGCGATCGAATCTGCCGAAGGAGCACTACTCTCCGCATAGGAACCGTTACGATTTATCTTTGGCACGCGAGCCCGAGTTACTACTAAATGGCTCGACCGCCGTCGCCGCGCCGCCTCTTTTATACCTATGTACATGTTCATCGCGACCGAAACATTTCTTTTCTCGCTCGAGCACGCACATACCGACGTTAGCTTCGAAATTGATTTTTTTTTTATCGAAACGATTGGCTAAATATTTGAGTCTTCGTACAACAGATGCCGAAAGACTCGAGTGGGCTGGCGCGACAAATGGCCAACCGTTGAATTTGGACACTCTTATGCTCTACACTCGGGCCAGCCATTGTACGGAACGTGTGGAAACGACGAGCGCGCGGCATGAAATATAAGAATCTACGGCAGAGATTGGCGTTCGCGTGAAGCATCAGGTATATAAACGGGCCTAAATAAGGAGGGGGATGTGTTGATCCGCACCCCTGACTCGAGAATAAGTCGCTTTAACCAAGGCCAGGTTCTATATGCACGTGCCGGCGTCTACGACGGCCTACGCCGTAGCACTTTCATCGGTGTTCTGGAGGAAGAGAAGGAGGTAGGGAGGGAGATGCCTTCTCTCGTTCATCCGCTCGCGTGTCGCCGTCGCGGTGCGTCACTCGGCATGGCTCTCCTTTTCCTTCTCCGTCGTCGTCTTCGGTGCCCGTCGCCCCCCCTCCCTTCCCGCGCGCACGCACGACTTCCTCTCTCTCCCTCTCGCTCTTTACGCACATGCTCTCGCTCTCTCTCCCTCTCACGCGCGCGTGAATGACCGGGGCTGGGCGACACGGCTCCATGGAGACGCTGTTCGCCGCTGGCGCTGCGCTCCTGGCAACGACGGCTTTTACGAAGAAAGCGCATGGCTGCCTTCCTGGGGAAGAGCAGCGCGGGCGCTGACGGCGGCGGACGCAATCGATATAGGGGCGCGCCTGGGCCTCCGTCGATTTCGAGGACAGGGACCGGACCGAGGTTCAGGGCGCGGGAGATCCCACGATCGATCGAGCTGCGGCTTCTAGACTGGACGTGTTACTCACCGTCGTAGCGCTCGGCCTGCTCGGCGAGCTTGGCCTTGTAGACGTTGTCCTCCCTCTCGGTCATCCTGTCTGCGTGCTGGGCCTGGCTTACGGCTGCTGCTGGGCAGGGCTACGGCTTCGCTATCACGGGCACTGTTCTTCCACGACTCGGCGACGGCGCTCAACGTGATATACGTTTGTCCAGTCTCGCTCGAGGGCGGAGCTCGTCCTGCGTCCTAGGGAGGTTGATGCAGTCGGGACACACAACGCGCACGGTGCACACCTCGGGCTCGCTGCTCGCTTGCTGTGGACGGCTACGCGTCGTTTGGGCCACGTTCGTCTGAGACACACGGGGAATGAGAGCTGCTGCTACTGCTGCCTCTGCGCTCTGTTAGTGCTACGCTAGGCTGCCACGGCAAGATGGCGGCGCCCGCCAACAATCGAAAGCGGCGGCGGTGGCGGTGTCTCCTGCGGGGTGGCGGCGAGAGCGAGAGGAGGACGGGCACTGCTACGCTGCCTGCTATCCTATGGTCGAGGCAATGCTCCGACGTTGCCGACTCGCACGCTTTCTCTCTCTCTCTCTCTCCCTCTTTCTCTCTCCTGCCGTCGCCGCTTCGTGTCGGCCGCAGAGCGCAGGCTCCGCCGACTCTCTCTCTACTCCCCCCACCCCCCTCACACGCGCTCTGTCTGTCTCTGTCGTGCCGCGTGCGCGCGCGCGCTCTCTTTGCTCGCGGAACTTCGGTCCTCGTCGCACCGACGCTAGTGGCCCCGCGTCGCTAGCAATGATGACGTGTACAGTCGAGCTGCACGCTCGCTCTCAAGCCAGCTCGCTTTGTCTCTTCCTGCGTGGATCCACACGTAGCTTATGCTCTCCAAGGGTATATAGAGAGAAAGAGAAAGATATTTAATTATTTCCCATGCGGCACACCGACCCTAACACAGCAGATGCCTTTCTGGGAAAGTTTCGCTTATCGGGATAAAAATTTTCAAGCCGAGTTTCCACTCATTCGGACTAAAACTCGGCGGCCAGTTTCTTTTTCATATTTGCGAGCTAGGTAGGCGCTATATGATTCATGTCGGCGATTGACGTGCTCTCCATGGGCTGTCAAGACGAGAGGTTAGGTGTGTCCTGCGGCGTTGCCACACTTACAAGCCAAATCGCGCGTTTATACCGTCTTTCCAGTTCTGGCGGTCTTTTTAATCGTTTTACCTTCTTTTGTTTTGTTGTTTGCCGGATAACTGAGATAATTAAAAATTAAAAAGGATTGAAAATTGAACTAGACTAGGTAGGTATAACGAAAAATACGAAATTATTGGTGACTACGTAACAACATATCAATATATGGCTTCGGCATTTCCTTTAAACTACCTACCTAGTGTGATAAGTCCTACTCAATTGTTAAGAATTACGCTAATTACCGGGTTTTAACGATAAAAAAAGATAGTAAGTATCTAGGCAGTAGATGCTGTCTACCATGGATCTAAGTTATTCTAAGTATTCGATACACAGGGCACGGTCGATAAGTGACCGTTTATGGAGTAAGCACGCGGTATATACGGCAAACAGTGAACACGCTTAAAAATACGGGTCTAAGAGGAGCTGTTTTTTTAGTACTTAAAGTGTCAACTTCAGACATTGAGAGTTCTCCCGCGTTTCAGGAATAATGAGTCTCGTATGGCCGAATTAAGGAAGTATAGGATATTACATTCTCGTAGGTACGGCAAACACGCGAATTTCATATTCTATTTTTCCCTACTATTTTCCATACTATTTTTCATCATACCCCAGCCGAAAGTTCGCCAAAACATGTATGTTTTGGCGAACATTCAGCCAGCATGTACATTTCGACACGGGTGCGGGAGTCAATTACTTAGCTCATGTATCTTTTTGTACGAGCGAAGTGAGTGCGAAAAAGTCACATTCACATGAGCTAATCGACTTGCGCACTAGTTTCAAACAGTATTTTATACCACGAGTGTTGAAAAATCATACCAAAGTTGTAATTTTGAGGTTAGAGTGGTATAAAAAATATTTAAAACAAGGGAGCCGTGCCCCTTTGCGCGCGATCGTGTGCCAACCCCCCATATTAAGACATGACCGGCCGACCGCTTATTCTTATAATATCTGAGACATTGCAGAATATGTTACATCTCAAATACTTACTATAATCAGAGCTATAATATATTATATTTTGACGATACTGTAACGCATTCATGAAAAATTATTGGTTTTTTATAGATGAAATCCTGCTGTATAAGTTATAACCGAAAAGCGGCCATTTCAGCGTTAAAAATCGTTTTTATGGCTTTAATTCGTCAAAAATTAATTATACAAAAATATGTTCAATAGCAAAAAGTTTTGTTTTAATATTATTATATCTATAACGTTTACATTTACAATTTTTGTGTAAAATTTGATCCTGTCAAGTATAACGAGGAAAATCGATTATTTTATCGATTATTATATCACTATTGTATTTTTACAAATGTTGTTTGTAGAAAAAATGTTCAATGTGAAAAAGACGGGTTTTAATTAGCTTTAGCAGAAGCATGTGCTAGATTTATGTACTAAAAATTAATTTTCTTTTTAAGTCATTTTTTTTTTCAAATTTTTATTTGCTCAGAAGTTTTTTGTTATTTTTCCATGTATGCAGTTTAATATAGAATTGACCCGTATTTATAATTAGACGAGTATTTAATACAAAATTCGTTCCAACATGTCGATATTTCTCTGAGATAATCGCGAAACTTGAGTACACGCGGTTGTACAGATAATACATACATCTTAGAAAACGCGTAAAACGCACTTATTTTGGGTGAAAAATAATTTATATTATACATATTAAATTGTTAGTTTTTAAAGATCGACAATTTTTGCTTTGGTGAAATTAAGTATATGGCTCTCCCGAGGAGCCGATGTGTCTAAAAATTACATTCTAATAGCTTTCATATTGATATCATTTTAGAAATGAAGTTATGATTTTAAGTATTTGTTTATATGATTTTATTTTGAACCCATATCTTATTATAAGATAAGATTTTTTATTGTCAAGATAAGATATCGCCACAATAAAAATTTTAATTTTGTCAACATATATGGAAAAGTACGGGAAGGGTTTAAAAAAATATTACAAAGAATTATAAACAATTAATAACGTCACACCGTGGTGTACAAAGATAATATGAGCTTTTAGAAACCATTCAAACAAAAATGGACTTCTATAACTAGAAATAAGAGTGGGCAACTTCTAAAAACCAAAAAGGCTGTTAACAAT